>JADLZK010002631.1:0-42059 GCA_015847255.1 Hyparrhenia diplandra
CCAAGAGAAGTCACAAAGATTTTGCGGATATGGATGTTAGTCCCGACCATGGGGTTGTGTAGGGCTTCCACAGAGTTCCCTTTAACAAACAAGAAATGGACATGGAGGGTGAAAGAATTAATTGCTTTAGAAGAACGTTTTCACCTCCACAACCATTCAAAGTGGTTCCGCTCGCTTAGTGGAATTCTTTAGTGGTTGTGCGGTTTCTCGCTTTTTGACATTTTCGAAAGGCTGCCATAATCCTCACTCCGATCGGGAACCCTCGAAGGATAGAGAATGCTTTTCCTTCTGTTCGAGAGGTTCGGTGAGGGCTCGTGGAAGCAGAATCTAAAGATGGTAAGGATAAGGATTCGGTCGATGAGCTCCTCAATGCTTGACATGCCCTTTGTTTGGGGGGTTTTGATTGAACGATGGGAGAAGCAAAAGTTTAGGGTATCCATTTGTTCCATCAGACTTCAGGTGAACGACCCTCCCTGCTGCCTTATCAGGCTTAGGCAACAAAACTATCAAAACCTGAAAAGAAGAGTTGCAAAAGCAAACTTCCCCTGGTATTGATAAGTTTGGCTAGCATGTATTAACTTTGAAACCTATTCCAGCTCAGTCGCCTATGGACTCTTCCTCCTCCCCCGTCGGAAATCTGATTGCCTCGGTACGGAGTTGATACGGAAGAAGGGAAGAATGCTAAATAAAAAATGTCTCTAAGTTCTTCCCAATCCTCATTAACACTCCCTACGGCATTTGTATACCATTGCTTTGCCTCCCATTGAGAGAAGGGAAAACAATTTCCACTTAATCATTTCTTTTGTCATGCCTCGGTATGACCAGAATCAACATGTCTCCTCAAATTCTGTGCATGTTTAAGAGGATCTTCATCATAAAGTCCGTAGAAAGAATTCATAGCCGATGAAAAATTTTGATTTCAAAGATGATGGCTCCGCGACTCCCTGAAGCAGAAGAATTTGAATTTCAAAGTTGGCTTCATTTTGATAAGGTGAAAGAAATATCTTTGCTTTAATAAATGAAAGTTTTCAAAACGATACTTCGTTTGTCGTATAGCATATGACAAAGTCCAGTGAGCAACCGACAGTCTAAGACCAGCAATCTCATGCGACGTCACGATCGCGCCGGAAATGCTTTGTTAAAAGTGTTCCTCGCTGCTTTAGTGTCGTCAATTGTCCAGCAGCAATTAAGTCATACAGTCCGCTTTTGTGTAGCAACTTCACCCTAGCGTATCCCATGGTAGGCATCCAGTATTTTCCTTACTGAAAATGTTCGTCGCATGCGTAGATTCTCTAGCTAATCGTCCAAGGACAACCCCAAGGAGACAGATGGTACCATGGTAGAGAGATGGACTCTTATAGCTATTACGTCCCAGGCGAACGAAGACACCACTCGCACTCACATAGCCACCGGCCTCGGGCCCGCGTAAGCGTCCGGCCTCGACTACCAAGACATTGACCGTGAGAGGAGTACTAAGGACAAACAGCTGTCACCTCCTCCGCCGCTTAACACCACTACCGTGGACCGACATTATTAAACGAAGGTGACCCCGTAGCTTAGACACCACGCCCACGCTACTTATCACGTACTCTGCCGATCGTGGTATCCCGCTCTTCATCAAAATTCTACTAGAGCATCCGCCACAAGGGCAAAACGACGAACCCGCGAGATACAGTAAATGTAAAGTAAAAAGCTAGAGATGCATCAATAAAAACTATAAGAACACACGAACACTCACTTAGCAGAGCCGGGGGGTTTCACCGAAGAATGATGTGCACCGCCGGGAGGTGTACAAGAGCGGGGAGACACCGACAAGTCCCGGTACTTCCCCGTGCTTCTCCTCACATCTCCCACTACTCAACTCCTATAGCTAATAGGAGTGGAAACTCAAATGTGTAGTGGTGCTCTTGGATCCTCATGACAGAGGTGTTTAGAGAGGGGGTGCCCCCCCAATCAATTTATAGTGGAGGGAGGAGGAGAATGGGTGGTCATGCTTGACTCGTGGTGTTTTGGCGGGAAAAACATGGCAGAACCCGAAATGCACGCGCATGCAAACCGCCGCTACGACCCGACAAACCGAGAAAGATGGGGCCCGAACGGCCACATTTTGGGCCGGCCGCCCCTTGCGCCGACAGCCCCTTTTTGCTCCGTTTGGGCTGAAATTTCACGTGAGTGTGTGGGCCTGAGTAAGCTTGCTTTGAGTGGTGGATCGCTGAACTGATTTCTCGTATGAGAAAAGTTATGCCCAAAACATTCAACCCATGTCCCGCGTCCCAGATGATTTTATGTTGGACTTGGGCCCTCCACTTGTAGTGGCTTGGGCTTGATATTCGTGTGGGAAGTATTGGTGCTCCGGCCTTTCACAACGTGTCATGACCTGTTCCCTCCCTTCTTTTCGTACTTCCCGTGATGCACCCTTCATGCGATTTCCAATCGTTTCTACTAAAAAAAATTCACAAATAGATCTTCACATATGCATGGAATGGGGGTTAGTAGTAAGGGTTTATGTGATATATTTGACATTATTTCCTTGAAATGACCTGAGTTGGCGGCAAAATGATGGTTAATGACCGCTTAACACTTCACCACAAAGTAAGTAGCTTGCAGGTACAAGAGAAGTACCGACAACTCCGATACACTCCAAGACACCAGTGGCGGACCGACAACCTGTAGAAGGAACCAAACTTCCTTCTAGCCTTTCCCTCTCACCTCCATTGTGGAACCAAGAGGGGAAGAAGAACAAGAATGGAACTCCTCCTATTACATTGTGGCTCCTTGTGTTGTATGGAATTGGTGTGTGTTGAATGAGGGAGCCTCCCTCTTTTTATAGGTAGAGAGGAGGGGGCTCTTTGAAGATGGCCATCCCCACATGGAAGGAAACCAAACCGACCTTGGAACACCTTCCTAATCAGCCCAAACCGACCAACCAATGTCCAAGAACACACTTTGACAAGTTGATGAACCTCCTCGAGAAGGATGGGGCCCGAACCTTCCCATACCGGTGCATCGCTGCACCCAAATGGTGCGGTGCTGCACCAAGGTAAAGCCCATTTGGCTGAAACTTGCATGTGAGTGCGTGGCCTCGGAGTAAGCTTTGTTTTGACTGTTGGATCACCGGGAAACCGATTCTCAGATGAGAAAGTTATGCCCAAAATACTAAACCCATGTTCTCGCGGCCCTAGCATGATTTCATGTTGATTTGGGCCCTCGACTCTCTTGGGCTTATGTATAGATGTTGATATTCATATTTATGGGTATTTCTCCCTCTTCTCCTTGCTTTGCTCATGTCCATTTTTAGGGCCTTGTTATTCTTATATGTTCCCTTTGCTTTGACCCGAAATGTGTATGTTTTCAAGATTGTCCCCAAAACAAGTGAAGTACCAAAACTTGTGGAAATGGTTAGCTCAAAGCCCCATCACTCATAGTGTTTTGTAGTTTTATACTAATGTTGATGTATAAAATATGTAGTTAATGACCATTAACAAACTCCCACACACTTAGTCCTTGCTGCCCCTCGAGTGAAGGCATAGGGACTAAAGTGGTTCACTCCAAGATGTAGACCTGCATATACAAGTTATTCCAGCCTCACCGCTTTTGTGAGCATTCAAGAGTGGCTACCATGTTTTTCTTGACGATTGAGCTAAATGGAACGGTCATGAAATTGTATCTCCTTGCTACTACTCATGTGCAAAGACTTGTTGGTTTTTTTAAGATAAAATAGCAATGCTCCATGGTTGATTCTCACATAGTCACCATTTGTGTTTCCTTTTGCCAGCACTCTTCGCTCCTCACTCATCCTATCTTTTTGCGGTTTTGTGGATCTTGAGTGGAGTGTTGCATACGCATTCGTATGTTTTGCCTGGTCAAGCCTCGATCGTTGGAAAGAGGTGCCATACCCTAGATCGAAATGTGCAAAGTTTTGTGGAAAATATTGATGATATTTTTTTTGTGGTTACTCCTTGACTCATGATCCTCTTCCCTCTTTTGTATTCTTCTAGAGAGATGTGCCACTTTTCTTTCTATATTTCTTTTTTTTCTTCTTTTCCTTTTTTCCTTTTTTGGGATCTTACTTCATTTCTGACACGTGTCCATTTTTCATCTCTTATTTTTTTTTTTTCTCGAGCCTTTAGATTCTTCTCTCTCGCATTTTTCTTGATAACAGTGAGAGATGATCATGATATAATGAATGGAGTACTTATTTTTGTGGATGGTAAAGATGCATGTTGTGTGCAATTCTCATAATGAAAAACCGGCATGTATATGTGGGTGTACGTGTTGGATCTTGGGAGTATGAGCCTCTCTCAACGCCATCTAACGGAGCCCGACAAAAACTCAATACGCTGTGAAGTAGCTATAAGGGATATTCTTGTCATTATTCGTGCTTTGCAGGATTTCTAAGTCAAAACCATGAGCATGCTTTATTTTTTTAAATTTTCAAGATAAACCAAGTTCCTCTTTTGCATAAGAGAGCAAGTGTCAAGTCATTCTACCATATCTCAAAGCTCAATTGTTTAGGATGAACATGGGTCCCTAATGTGTAGTTGCTCATCAAAGAATGGTTTTGGCGAGGAATAAAGAGTATGCATGCCATGAATCAATCAGAAATTAGAGATGGAGTTTTTTTAAGAAGTTTTTGTCTTGATTTGTTTGTTCAATTTCAAAACCCGTAACTTTATGGAGGATGTGAGAGAGGGAGTAGCACAAACCACCGCTTGAAGAGGAAGGAGTTAATGGTAGTTGTTTGTCTTGTCCTTCCTCCATCGTGAATTTCTGGCGCCGTGCATTTGTAGCTGAGATCTCTGATGGGTGTACTGAATGCTTGAGAGGTCTCCCACACACTTATTCTTGTACCTTTTTTATTCAAACAAAACAAAACAAAAAGAAAATACACACATGGCTCTACCCGCTTAAACACCGTGGAGCCTTTATTATGAGAAAACTCTTATTTTTTGTTCACCTCAACATTACTCAAGCAAGGCTAACATAAAGAAGCATTGAAAAATATAGCCTTTGATCATCTCCAACATAAGATACTCCTAAAGATCTTGATAGCAAAGCTCTAAGTTCATTAACCTAGCTCTTGACACCAAGTCAAAGTTCAATTAAAGGAGATCTTTTAACCTAAGCACCACGCCAATTTAAAAGATTTGTGGATCCATTTACATATGCCTATGTAGACGCGAGACCCAAACTCAAAGCATATGTTATAGCAGGAAGCATGGAATTTTTATTTTCATGGAGATAAAAATGAGTGAAGTATGGTGAATGTTACCTTTATGCACTGAGTGTAAGTACCGACAAACATAAGTTGATGAAGCGTTGAATTTGTTGTTGTGGTTTGCATGATGGCTCGCCAGTGCTTCTCAAGGCTAGGCCACAAACACGCTTTAGTGTGTACGTGCACCATGGCCTTGATGCAGCCGCAAAGGATAGGAGACAAAGCCCTTCTGTTGAAGCAATGAAGGGTGGAGTCAAGGATACATTATCTCAGACCGTGCGAGGCCGACCTCGCTCCTCTCCTCTATTTATTTTTCTTTTAACGATATTTATTTTTTTTTTTTTTTCATTCTATTTTTTGATAACTCCCTTTTTTTTCTCACCTTTTTTTTTCATTTTTTTTTTCACTTTCTCTCTTTCTTCTCCCCCTTTTTTATCTCTCTTTTTTTATCTCTTTCTTTCATTCTTTAGCAAGGTGTGGCCGACATCATCTTTATTCACTCATCATTTTTTTGTATGATCTGGGTGGATGGAACTTGGGATTGTCAATATCTTCCCACACTTAGACTTTGTGAAAAAGTCAAGTGTGCAAGGTCCGGGTCTCCTCTTGAGCATATTCCATCACCCATGAACATCATAATAACAATTTTTTTTGATGTGAGGTCCCTCATGTTCTTGAGCTGCCGCATGCCTCTTTCTTTGTTCTTTCTTAATCGATCTTCCACCTGAAATGGTTAGCGACAAGAATACCAAGGTGCATACTAACTTGATAACATGTTCTTGCTTTTATTAATAAGAAGAGAGAAAGACTTTTGTGCTTTTTTTGATGATAGTCTAGGGTATCTCCCGGGCAAAGGCGTAAGGACCTAATTCCACGACCGCAGGGGGCAGAATACCAACTAAATTCTTTCGATTAGTGATCGCAGCTCACAACCCCGGAGCAATCGAACACCACACTCAGATGATCACGACCTTGGATACAAGGTGGATGACCTAGGGATTGTCCTAGAGTCACGATCAACTCGAAACACCACCGAGCCGATTGCTTAACAAGCAAGAGGAAACAATCAACTCTTCACAAATACTGACACGCCCGTGTTGAATACCGACTTGTCCAGCACACCGACATGGGCTGTGTTGAAAACTGGACATGTATAGTATGGAGAACAAAGACAAACTCACTTTCATGGGAAAGATCAAGAAACCCATTAAAAAGACCTTCAAAAGTCATGAGTTTTCAATCCTAGCCTTTTTGAAGCAAGAACAACCTTTCCACAAAAGAAATTTGCTCCAAGCTCAAAGTTCGTTAATACCGACATGTCCGTGTTGAATAACGGACGCGCCCAAGATGAACGTAAAATCGTCGAACTCAAGAACGCCTCAACTCAAAATCGACCTACTGACACTTGATCTTTGGTCACCTATTTTAAGCCATGAATCAAAGATGGTGGTGACAAGATTTCCCCAAGCAGGGTCCAGCGCATTTAGCGACGAAAGGAATTTCGAATCTCATGAAGCAACACACCAAAAATCGATTTCCATCCAAAATCGCTGGCCCGACTTAAGCTCGTGAGGAATTAATTGATTTCCTTTGTGGAAATGATCCTCACGCCATAGCACGAATCAAGGCAAGAAAACGAGAGATCAAACGGTGCCAAAACTAAGAAATCGCGAAGAGAAGAGAGGGGGAGAGAGGGAACTCGAGAAGAACAAGTGATGAACGAAAAATCACAGCCTCAAGATCAAAACAAGAACACCGATCCATCATCCCAAACGCCACCATGTGACAAGCTACTTAGGGCTAGCCCTTGCCCAACAAATTCGATACAAGATCGAGGTGGACCTCTCTCACCGGAGTCCTGAAACCCTAGCTAGAAATGTGAAAATGAGAGGCAAGGAGGATGAAGGGGTATGCCTCTCGCAAATAGCCCCATTCCCTCCGCCTTAAACTACCCCTAAGATACATGAGTCGATTTAAACCATAAGGCTATTTCTGTCGACTGGTAACCTTCGATCCGAGGGCCACCGCGCCTCCCTCACCGGTAGCCTTGCCTCCACGCAACCTCCCGATCGCCGCGCACGCCGCCCTTCCGCTGGGTCCGAACACCGTTTTGAGGCCCAAACCCGCGAACCCCGCGCCGGGTGGTTTTGAGGTCTAAACCACTAAACCCGCTGCCGATGGTTTTGAGGGCAAAACCACCAAACCTCCTCGACACGTGTCATCGCTGCCTTGACCGCCCCGAAGCCGCCAAGTCATCCGAGCCCCCCCGCCCGCACGCGACGCCGCCCTGACTCGATCGACACGGCCCCGCCACGTCCTTCCTCGCATCCGCCGATGTCCCGTGATGTCGCCCTATGGCTAGCCAATCCGGGCGATCCGGCCCCGGTACAAGCCTCACGTCCCGTCCTTCACCTCCGCGGTCCGTTTAAGACGTCCCTCCTTGGCCCTTCACCCTCGCCATCGCCTACTATCTCCGAGCTCAACACCCGCACAACACGAACCAGAGATACGTCTTCAACACACTCCACGTGTGCCGGTGAAACATAGCCGGCGTAAAAGATAAAAGAAAATAGAAGGAGATGTTGGATCGGTTGACAATCACATCACAAAACTAAAACACATGCGACTCCAAATCAACCATGTGTTCGCACTTCCCCTCGATGAGTGCGCATTGTCAACATTCAACACAAAGATGTTTAAGAAGGTAGAAGATAGCACACATCCGAGTGAACAAAATTCATGCAGAAGCTAAGACAATCACACCGGATAGCAAACATGGAGCAAAAGACTTGGTTCCCAAAGACATGGGCAAAAGGCTCGACACAACCAAGCTAAGACAACTTGAGTCCTCAAGAAGAGGTAGAAAGAAATTAACACCACTAGCAAAGCTCCAAACCAAATACTTTCACACACAGCTAGACCCCTCAAGCCGTAGGCAAAGGCTCTACACATCTAGCGCTCAAAGTGCTACTCCCTCGACAAAAAGCGCCACCGGTTTTTTATCTTTCTCCCCTTGTTGGCACATGCACTAATCAAGCTATGAAATGCAATAAGGTCACAATGCAAAGCTTCAAGTGATTATTCAACCCGAATGAGAGTGCTCAAAGTGGTGTACCATAAAGTAAATAAACTACAAGTGCTAGCCGCAGCTCAAGATAATCGATGATATGAAATGGCACAAAGCATTTTGAAAATTTTAGTATCTTGCAAAAGGAGGTTCACCATCAAACATAGCACCAGCACTTAAGTATAGATAGGAGATCAACTATGCTTAAACATGTAAACCGGGTGAATCCACCAAATGGCTCGCATCATGCTAGACATTGTTGCAAAACCAGGTTCATTTTGGGCCTGCACAAGTGTGCCATAGCTCTCACAAGTTACAAGAGAGTTACGCGAGTGGTTATCCACATTTGCCTTGCCTTTACTAATCAACCACATGTCAAGCCTATGCGTGAGCAATGATTAGCTTAAGACAATGGTTGTCCGGGTCAAACACAATGAAGTCCAAGTTCATTCAAGAGTGCAAGTGAAAGCAGCCTCAAACTCAAAGTGTCGCAAAATGGACCCACTCCCGATCTTTGATCACTTTTTTTAGCTTTTAGACTTCATGTTTTAGCATGGTATTATCATGAAAATCTAAGCAAGTGAATGAATCAAAGCATGAGACATAGCATACACATAAAAGCTCAAAGGATCTCAACATCCTACTCATGATAGAAGGCTCAAGGGTGAACTAAGACTTAATTTTCATCATCCATTAGTCAAGTTCACATTTGGAAAACATTGCTCACCATAACATACATCACATGATTAAGAAGAGCCAAGCTAGAGGCACTATCATACTCATACTACAAAGAGCACAATCTCATTCAATTCAACATAAAAGTGAAGCTCATGATATGCAAGTATGATACAAAAACCAAAAAATAAACCTAAAACTAAGTCCAGACATCAACTACAAAGCTACCCCTCAAAGGGATAGCACACGCCCAACTCTCCACGGTCCGGGCAAAGCGACTTGGTCTAGTGGTTTTGTGAAAAATGTCCGCAACTGCTGTCTGCGGTAAACACATGTTGTACATCTATCTGCGTCCCCTTCTCCCGGGTGACTTCTCGTGAAATGGTACCTCACCCTATCTGTTTGGTCCGGGAGGCAGGAGATGGTTTTTGGCTACACTACGTCCCATGCTATCACACAACAAGGGTACACGAAAAGCTCAGCCAAAGTCTCTCAAAGTGGCAACTATCCACAAAGAACTCGAGAACAACAAGCAAAGAAGCAGCACATACTTCGCTTCACGACCGAGCGACAATCTGCATCAAGCCATGGAGACCCACTCAAGACACAAGAGAAGTCTCTCAGAAACCTGACAAAAATTGCAGGTAGACTTTCTATGCATACGATCACCAAAGATAATCGTGAGTCCGAATAACCAAATGTGAGAGGGTGAAGAGGCCGAAAACCATAGGCCAAAGTCGGGGTAAACCGCAGTACCAAGATCCTCTTCACACTCTAAAAGTGAGAGGTGCGTGGCGAAGATCGAAAGTGCGCAGAGGCACAAGAAACCGGATGCTCAGGGCGCCGCCGTCACACAAGTCAACCGATCATGCTTCAGACCCTTTGGTCCACAAATTTCCATCCTGTCCTCGGCCTGTATCGCCGCCGTCGACATGGGTGTCGAAAGAGGCTTGGCCTCACCCATGCAAACTTATGATGATGTCCTTCGTGGTAATTTGCCCGGTGTACGTAAGATCCCTTCCTTGGTTTGCTTGATTTGAAGTCCAAGGAAGTAGGTCAACTCGCCCATCATGCTCATCTCAAACTCCCCGCTCATAATCTCTGCAAAACCGATACCATAGCATGTGAAGAGCCACCAAAGATGATATCATGCACATATATCCGACTAGGAGTATGTCATTGCCCTTCCTAAGCAGAACAAGGTCTTGTCTATGGTTCCCATCACAAAACCCTTAGCTAAGAGAAAAGCTTTCAACCTCTCGTGACTCACGCTCAGAGCCAAAGGTACAAGGCCTTTGTACAACTTGTAGACATAGTCTGTGTTTAGGATGCTCAAACCCCGGGCCGCTCACATACATACACCTCCTCTATGAACCCATTTAGGAAAGCACTCTTGACATCCATCCGAAGAGCTTAAAGCCCTTCGAGGCCTAAAGGCAAGCAAAATCCTAATAGCTTCTATGGCTACTGGAGCGAAGGTTTCCTCATAGTCAATCCCTCTTTCTCGATAAAACCCCCGGGCAACAAGTCTCGGCTTTGTTTCTCACCACCACACCATCCTCACTGCTTGTTTTGAACACCCACTTAGTACCTATGGGATGACACTCACCGAGGTGGCACTAACACCCAAACTTGGTTCCCTCTCAAAGTTCTAACTCCTCATGCATGGCATTGACCCACCCGAGTCCGATATAGCAAATACAACATCTTTGGGCCTGGCGTGTGGAAACAAATGCGTAATGAGCAAAATGACACATGGCATAAGATTTGAGCGTTTTACCCTCCGATCAAGACCTCCAATCATGGTCTCCGGGATGGTGACGCTGAATGAGCCGAGGCGCCGCGGCGCGAAGATGTCGCTCCCTTGACCGGAGTGGAACCTCCTCAAAAAGTACCGCTCACTCCCGGGGGTGCCGCCTTCCACGGACCCCGTGAAGTAGTGGTAGTAGGGTCCGGGGTCCGTGAGCAGTCGTCGTCGCCACAAGGTCACCCGCGGTGGAGTCGCCGATCACCCTAAATTTTAACGCCTTCGCCTCCTCCTCCACAAAGATGCTCGCTTCCATCTCCTCCTTTCCCGCACATTCAAACACGTAAGAGTGAACAAGGCGCAGCCTCATCAAGGTGTAACCTCACATGTCTCTACAACGCTGTTAGTCTCAAGATTAAGAACCTATAGCATGCATGTGCAAAGCATATCCAAGGAAAATGCCATCACCGATCGAGACTCAAAACTTGTCGATTACCTTTTGCTTGAGAATGAAGCACCCGCATCCAAACACACGAAAAGTGACTCACCTTGGGCAATCTCCCAAACCGCAACTCATATGATGTCTTCTTGGTGAAAGCACGGGAGGAAGATGCGTTGGAGACATGGCACGCCATGTTGATTGCCTCTCAATATTTCCTCGGAGTCTCAGGTTCATCGAGCATGGTCCTTGCCATTCCACAAGCATCCGGTTCTTCCGCTCAACAATCCCATTCGGCAGGTGGGACATAAGGGCTAGAAAAACGGTGCTCGACACCCGTTAGCACAAAGAGACTCGGAACCGGAGTTCTTGAATTCGCAGGCCATTGTCACTACGACCGTCGAATGGTCAGCCTCTCGGGTAACTCGCCCGCCTCAAAATCAAATCAAAAAGCAAAAAAAAAGCCTCATCCTTGCCCTCCATGAAAAAGACCCAAGAGTATCTCCAAAAATCGTCAACGATCACTAGACAATACCACTTCCCAATCGACCGACTCACCCGAGATGGACCAATCTGTCCATGTGAAGGATCTCCGGGCCTCGAGGTCATAACTGAGTAACGGGTGGTGGGAAGCAAGATACCATCTTCCCGTGATGACAGGTGGCAAACCAAATCCTTCTCAAATTTGAGCTAGGCAATCCTCGGATCGATCCATTGAACTCAACCTCGTGAGGAGGTCGAAGCTCGCGACCTAGTCTCCCTATGCCACTTCCACAAATCCAGGAGGACCCGGCCAACAAGCAACAAGAAGTGCCAAAGCCTCGAGAAAAATCAGCACGAAAGACTTGCCTCAAATGGCACAATCCAGAAATGAGATCATCGCGAGAGTCCAAAACTCGAGAACACCCAACCTTGAAGCTTACTACACATACCCGCCATGAGCCGAGAGATGCATTGTGAGATTGAAGTGAAGGTTGAGACAAGCGCACATCCTTGAGCACAAAGTGGTCATTGATTCTGATTGACCTCGAGATAGAATCTTCCCTCTCGCTTGCTGCCCCCAAAGTGATGTACTCTTTCGCCTTCATGGGGGTGAGGCCGAGAACCACTTTGAGTTACTGTCATGTGTCGAGAATAAAATGAGTCAATGAGCCACATGTCCTCCAAAATTCTTCCAAACGATCAACGATAGAACATGGGATGAGCATATGGCACAACACCGGGTTAGTAAACTTGAAGAGTACCGTTGTTGACCATCTTGCCCCAAATATGCATTAGGCAAAAACAACCATCCCACGTGTTGGTATTTTTTAACGCATACGTATAAACCGCAAGCGCACGGAAAGTACCGTTGTAGCTTTCACCCGAGTATTCGTGGTATCGATTTCCAGGGAACGAGAAGTGAACTAGAAGGGATCAAGTACGCCCAAGAGATAAGATAGATAAATATTTTTGGTAGGACGAGGGTTTTTAAGCTTAGCCTAAGGTCACTAGATAACTAAAGTCTCACCTTTACTACACTTGCTTACTGAACAACGACCTTCCGATTCTCAAAAGACCGGGAAAACGGCACCCGGGGAAGGCCGCTTTAAGCTCTATGAAAAAAACCAATACATACGTGGTGGACTACAAAGGCCTGGTCCTGAGTCACACCCCTGGCTACCACAACTATTCCGTAGCATTGGGCGCAATTGTAAACTCTAGCCTGCATACACCATGTTCAAGGCTTAAGTTACGAAACTAGTTTCACACGGAAAACTAGAGCCTTCGTCGAATCTGAGATCCCAAGCAAGTGTTTGCTTTTGGAGCACTAAACTTTAGTGAAATAGATTGCTCAAGAATTGCAAAGAAAGTAATATTACTCACATAGCAGCCGCTCCGTAGGAGGTAAAAAAAGTCGAGGTGAAACCGACAAACCCGGCTTCGCCTCCCGCTTCCCTCCTCTCTTCCTCCTTTTCTAAAATGTACAACTAGGTGAAGAACACCTAGAGGGACACCACTACATTGTGTAGAATGTGTGAAAGTGAAGTGCTAATGTGTGTTGTGTTCTCTAATGTGTAGTGTGCCCTCTTTTATACAGAGAAGTGAAAGGAGAATGGAGGGCTCTCCTCATTCTATAGGGAAGTTTAGGAGTTTTGGTGGGAGTGTTTTATGGAGATCAAAACATGCACCCATGCAACCAGTTTTTGAGTCTCGGGCGTGTATGGTGAAAGTTTGGGCGCTTATGCAACCGCTCTTCGAGTAAAACCCGCGACAAGTTTAATTCACCCGCATGCAACCGCCTTTCATGTGGCGGGAAAACATTTCCAAGAATAGCCGCTTACAAAAACTTCAGGCTCTTCCATCGCCATGCGGCGCGTGAATTCACGCGGCAGCTCACCACCGGCCGCCACGTGTCGAGCTCCAATACACCATGCATGGCGATGTATATTTGGACGGGAGACTCATCATTTCATGCAAATATTGTTTTACATGATAACTTCTCATTCGAATCCAAATATAGCAAATGGTATATGAATTTTGATCGCGTGATGTGCTCTATCCATTGGTGTACTGCTTTGTTATTTCTAATACTTTTTATCTGCGAAAAATTAGAATGTCCTCGCAAAATAACTAGAGCATCGAAAAACTCGTGGAACTCGTTAGATAAATAATATTTCATTATGATTTTATCTCGAATCTTATCCTTTTATGTGCATATTGATTTTCATAAATCATGCATTAAAATAGCATCAACACCACGCCCCATCTTACCAAACCGCTTACCACGCACAACAAAGCGTGGTGCACTCCTCTTGTCAACCTCAAACTCCCAAAGCGAGGATCTACGCCCACTCGCGAGCAGACGACCACCAAACGGTCTCACAAACCGTGGTCCAAACCCCTCCGAGGCCTCCTACCTTCGTGCCTAGCAAACCGCCTCCGAACCGACCGCACACCCCTCTCATACATGCCAAGTGGTGGGTGATACATGTCACGGTTCTCAACTCCACCCGATGCCTAGCATCCTCTTCCTCCTAAAGCAAAACTCAAACCAAGTGACCATCTCTCCGCAATACCACAAAGTGATACCTCACCTCTCTTAGGTGGTGGTTGGTTCACTCTTGGGTGGATGGTTCACTCTTGTTGTGGTCTTGGCCTTAGGAAGGGTTTCCTCAGGATCCCGGGCAAAGTGTCAAGTGGGTTCTTGAGGTGGTTCGGTTTGGGAAGCCACACTTGTTTGGGGAGGTGGAGTCTTAGTTGGCTCTTGAGAATGCCATCTTGCACAATGGGCTTCAAGTGTGCTCGTGGAGTGATCTTGGTCAATTTGGGAGTGTTGGTTGGTTTCTCACTCGAGCTCAAACCACTACCTTGACCAACCTTGCCATAAATGACTTCTCCCCTTCCCACCTATAGCAAAGCCTTTAAACCCGATGTGTCTCCCCCCTCTTGAATTGACTCATCATCATGCCAAGCTGCGGCTCTCCACAAGACACCCAACTCAAGACAGAACGAAGATACATGATCTCCTCTTCGACTCTCCCTTTGTCATGCCTACAAGACATGAGCTCCAACTCCAAAGCTTCACACTTAGCACATCCCAAAGACAGGTGCTATCCGAGTTGGCCTTCTGCACAAGAAGCTTGGCAACCTTCTCTCGCCAACTCGCATCGCAAGTCGTGACAAGACTTGCACGACTCAACAAAGACGGCCTAGACTTCAACTCAACGTGCTCATCTAGCAAAAGCCGAATACTTGATCGCAAAGACATGATGCTAGACATATGCATAGCACAAGCATCACACTGCGTCCTCATCGAGACATCGACAGGCTTCCTAAGCAACTCTATCTCCGTCAGCCATCTCCTACTTCTCCTCTTGTCCTTCTCTCCCTAGCGGCACGCTTAAGCAACTTCGACACACAAGCGCATCGCCCAAAGATTCAACCTCATCGGAGAGAGATTCGATTGTAGGAGGTACCCCTGGAGGGAGAAGAGTCGTTGCCGTGTGCTTTGTCGCCCTCTGGCCACCGCTCCATCGAGGGCCATGGTGCGTAAGCCCCCAGCTTGGAGTTGGTGAAGAAGCAAAGTCCATTTAGCTTGTCCTCGACCTTGCGCCGGCCCTCATCGCTTGAGGAAGATTGCCCGTCCAAGAATCATTGTCGAGGTCATTGAGGGAGGCAAGGAAGGCGTGCTTGTGCTCCTTCTGGGCACGCTTGAGGTACTTCTTCTTGATCGCTCCCTTGTCGAATCCCTTCTTGGACTTGTACTTGCCGAGGTGTACTCGCTTGTCTTTTGCGCTTGTCGGAGTCGCACTTGTTGGAGTAGTACTTCGCCGAGTACTTGTCCTTGTTCTTCTTGGGGCATGTGGCGACGGCGGTCCGATCTCCGCACAGACTAAGCATCCGCCCCTTGATGGGCCACGCCGACGGCTCAAGCGGTTGTTGTGGAACCGCGAGAATCGGCCGATGACTAGTGCAAGCTCATCATCCCTAAGGCTCTCCATTCGCTCCTCTCGTCACGTATACCAAGGGAAGACAAGGCAAAAGAAACTGTGATGGGTTAGCGTAAGAACTCGGAACCGCCTACCCGAGATGAGAGCAACATTCGGGCGCAGATGGGTTCTTCAACTTTGCCCGGATCTCGAGCCTCGATCTCGAAGACTTGAGCTTGTTGTAGAGCTCGCCGGGTGTGAGGGTGTCATAGCTGGCGCACTCCATGATCGCGACACCTTCACATCCCACACCTTCCGATCCGTAGCGCATAAGAGCCGCACGATCGCTCTCGCAAGGCTCGCCCAACCTCTCCGATGGCTTGTTCGCCCGGCTTGTTGTAGATCGTCTCAAACCCTAGCAAAGAGAGAATCAATGGACTCGCCATCAAGCCGGATGAGGTTGTTGTACTCTCTTGTAGGTCCTTTACAAAGATGGGCCTTGACTTGTGGGGTTCCCTGGGTGTAGCCTCTAGTGTCTTCGACACCTCACGAGCGGTCTCACAAGTGGCAACTCTCTCAAACTCGGTATCCTTGAGGCTAGAGAACAAGACGCCGTCGCCGGTTGTTGGCATTGTGTTGGGCTATTTGATCCTCACCCACTCGAGCGGCTAGCACCAGGTAATTCTCATCCTCAACAATCTCCCACACCTCCAATCTATCCCCATGAGATGCTGATGCATCTTGATCTTCCAATAGGGATAGTTGGTGCCATCGAACTCCGAGGCTTGCCACCAAAGTGACCAAACCCCTCCATGTCTCCTTCTCGCGGATCAAGAACCGATTAAGGTGGATATGACCCTTAACCCGCTCCGATACCAATTGAAGGACCGACCGGCGACCGAGGGGGTGAATGGGAGCCTCAACTAAATTCTTCGAATTAGTGATCGTGTAGCTCACAACCCTGAGCAAATCGAACACCACATGTAAAGATGATCACGACCTTGATACAAGGTGGATGACCTAGGGATTGTCCTAGAGTCATAGCGATCAACCGGAAACACCACCGAGCGACGTTCGAACAAGCAAGAGGAAACAATCAACCCTTTCAAGAAATATCAGACACGCCCAGTTGTGTTGAATACCGGACTTGTCCAGTTAATACCGCATATGTACAAAGTTGAAAACTCGACATGTACAAGATGGAGAACAAAGACAAACTCACTTCATGGGAAAGATCAAGAAACCCATTAAAAGACCTTCAAAAGTCATGAGTTTTCAATCCTAGCCTTTGAAGCAAGAACAACCTTTCCACAAAAGAAATTTGCTCCAACCTCAAAGTTCGTAAATACCGGACATGTCCGGTTGAATACCGGACGCGCCCAAGATGAACGTATTTTAAAACCCGCCGAACTCAAGAACGCCTCAACTCAAAAATCGATCGGAATCCTCGATACTTGATCTTTGGTCATGATTTTAAGCCATGGAATCACAAAGATGTAGGTGACAAGATTCCCCCAAGAAATTTCAAGTTTGACGGAGCGAATCGAAAGGAATTTCGAATCTCATGAAGAACACACCAAAAATCGATTTCGATCCAAAATCGCCTCGATCTACTTGCTCGTGAGGAATTAGTTGATTTCCTTTGGTGGAAATGATCCTCTCACATCATAGCACGAATCAAGGCAAGAAAACGAGATCAAACGGTGCCAAAACGAAGAAATCGTGAAGAGAAGAGAGGGGAGAGAGGGAACTCGAGAAGAACAATTGATGAACGAAAAATCACACCAAGATCAAACAAGAACACCGATCCAATCATCCCAAACGCCACCATGTGACAGCTACTTAGGGCTAGCCCTTGCCCAACAAATTCGATACAAGATAGGTGGACCTCTCACCTGAGTCCGGAAACCCTAGCTAGGAAATGTGAAAATGAGAGGCAAGGGAGGATGAAGGGTATGCCTCTCGCTAAATAGCCCCACCCCTCGCCTAAACTACCCCTAAGATACATGAGTCCATTTTGTAATCCTAAGGCTATTTCGGCCGACTCGGGTAATCTTCGCTTCGACGGCCACCGCGCCTCCCTCATCGGTAGCCTTGCCTCCACGCAACCTCCCCGATGCCGCCATCGCCGGCCCTTCCGTCTCACGAACACTTCGGGTTTTGAGGCCCAAACCCCTCGCTGAACCCGCGCCCGTGGTTTTGAGGCCCAAACCACTAAACCCGCGCCGATGGTTTTGAGGGCAAAACCACCAAACCTCCCCGACACGTGTCATCGCCTGCCTTGACCGCCCGAGTCGCCAAGTCATCCGAGCTCCCCGCTTCGCCCGCACGCCGCCGCCTTGACTCCTCGACACGGTCCCGCCACGCCCCTCGTGATCCGCCGATGTCCCGTGATGTCAGCCCTATGGCTAGCCACCCTGGGCGATCCGATCCCTGGCCCAAGCCTCACGCCCGGGCCCTTCACCTCCGCGTCCGTCGGCCGCCCTAAGACGCCCCTCCTGGCCCCTTCACCTCGCGACGCCTACCATCTCCGAGCTCAACACCCGCACAACACGAACCAAGAGATACGCTTCGACACACTCCACGTGTGTGCCTGAAACATAGCCAAAGTAGAAAAGATAAAAGAAAATAGAAGGAGAATGTTGACTATTGACAATCACTACATCACAAAACTAAACACATGCGACCTAAATCAACCATGTGTTCGCGACAAAGGCTTTCTTTATGGTCGTAAGCTTGACCGTGGGAAAACATCCCGCAGCAACCGATGGTGGTGAAGTTCCCAGCCACCACTAAGAATTTTAGCATTTCGCCAAACCGCAAGGTTAGCGCCATTATGCTACTACTAGATTTGCAACCATTCTCTTAAAAAGGTTTACGAAGAGAACCAAGAGATGGTTGTGATCTTCGTGGAAGCACTTCGGGCTTAGAAGCACAACAAACTCAAGAAGACCCAAGGGTGAGCATGTAGGAAGTCTCAAGTGACAACTTGTTATGCTCAAAAAACAAATTTCGCTTGGTCTCAAGAGTTGTTGCTTTCGCATGTCCATAGCACATGAGGTTTTTCTCCTCAAAAAGATGTGTCATGAAGGATCTAACGCTGAATCTTGACCATTGTCAAGAACAACGCTTTAGCGCCGAGGGACATGTCTTATGCTCAGGTGAGGGCGATCGGTGTTTCGCTTTCACTAAGATGTGAAAACAACTTGGGTGAAACGAGTAGAGTTATGAACTTCTTCTAAATGGTTTTGTTGGGAAGATGCTTCTTTTTAGGATGTCTAGGTGTGAGGCGAAGCAATTTTTCCCAACTTCTCATCATGGCTTCCCTCTATAGGTCTTCGTAAAAAAAAACTTTTTTGAGAGGGTAGCCTATGAGAAGATCAAACCAAGGATGGGATAGATAGGAAGTCTAAGTGCACCCCTGTTTACGAGGTTCCGCCATCATCCTTGAATTCAATCGCAACTCTCAAGAACAAAGCATTCCTTCCTTCGGTGTTCGTGGTTCGAGAGGGCTCAGTCAATTTGGTTCCAATGGCTGTAAGGGTAATGGCTCGACCGATGAGGGCTCCTCAATGCTTGACATGCCCTTAATATGGAGGGGAATAGGTTCTACAACGGAGAAGAAAGCTTTCTAGGATGTATTCAAGGATTTTCCTATGTTCCATTGTAGGTTTTCATGCGAACGACCCTCCGGCGGTCATGTCAAGGCATAGGGCAAAGGCCCAAGTCAAGACCGAACAAAAGATATGCAAAAGCACACTATCGGTAATGACAAGTCTAGGCCAACATGTATAAACATTATAAACCTCGCCTAGGCCGCACCTATGGACTCCTTCTCATCCTACTTGAAATCGAGGATTGTCCTTGGTAGGCATTGATGGGGAAGAATGCTAGACAAAAATTGTCTTTGAGTTCTTCTCCCCCCATTCAAACTTCCTACGCACAATAGTGTACTATTGTTTTGCTTTCCTAAAAGGGAGAGCGTAAAACAAATTCCACATGTGAATTTGAATCATGCCAGAATGCCGAAAGTGTTGACTAAGAACTAACGACATATTTTTCCCCGCCAACTTACTACCATAAAGGGAGTAAAATTAAACCTTTTTATACTCATATGCATTTATCACTAATAAATTCTTTTTTGTAGTATCTTTGCATTTTATTTTACAGATTTGTAATAAAAGCAAGTGGAAAATCGACCAAAGTACGCCTTCCCGGAAAGCGATTATTGCAAAAAATCCAAGCCCCAGAGCAAATCGACCCAAAATTAACAACCGGCCGGCCGAGCAAAGCCCGCCCACAACTTTTCAGTGGCTAAAGGCGACACCCCACCAAGACCCGGCCAGGCCGAGCCTGTGGGGTGCTACAAGACCAACCGGCGCGGCCGCACCTCCCCGAGGCGGCTTTCGCCCAACCGGGGAGGAGGCGGTTTGTGCACCTTCCAAACGGGGTTTCCCGCCCTTAGTTGGTCGGTTTGCGCACGATGGAAGGTTTACTGTGTCGGTTTTGGTGTAAATTAGCACTTAGGCCCCTCCTCCAAGTGTGTATAAGTAGGCCCCCTCTCCCTCTCTCAACACACACCACTTGGAGTCCAAAGAAACCAACAATCTCTCTCTCTACCACCTCTACCCTCTCTCTTCTTCTACTTCTTCCTTCTTCTTTCTTTCTTTCTTTCTTTTCTTGGTTAGTACTTGGAGTAGAAGAGCTACAAGGAGGGCTTGTCTCCTAGAAGAAAGTGCTTTGGTAATATATCCTCTCTATGGAGCATTCTTCTATTTGTAAAGTCTTATATCTATGTTCTTGGCCTAACTTATGAACTAGAGTATAGTCTTGTTCATGTTCTTGTGTTGGTATATGAACTAGTATATAGTTTACATATCATAATCTTGACATGTTCATTACATTTCTTCATCGATCATCATATGCCTAACTTGATTAGAGGTGGGATAACGGCTCGTTGTTCCTTCGGGGTTTACTTGTTCTAGTCCGTCCATTCGACGAGTGGGGATCCCGGGGACAAGAGTAGTGTTTCCGATATGCGGGCATGGTGCCCGTATTACGACACCGCGGATATGAGTGCACACCACGGCTGAGGGGGTAGGCGGCTTGGTCGTGACAAGCCTTGACCGTCCCTTGAAATCCCCCCCACGCTCGTGTGTGTGCCGTAGGAGTTCAGAATGCTTCTATTGGGGTCGTATGGCACTGAGTCTCCCCCCGTTATCCTAGACCTAACCCCGACTAAATCAGTTTGCATATGATCCTAACTATTCATTTGTATGGCCATGACTAGATACATTAGAATTACTCCATTAGGTTATTCATTTATTCTTTATCTATTTTCTTTATCCTTTGTCGGTGGATTCTTAAGTGTGTCTCACACTATCCAAAAACCGTTATTGCTTACCCCTATTATGAACAATTTGGTCTAAGCAAACACATGTTCCTCTATTCGATGCCATGCTAATTTATTAATCACATGCCTTCCTTTGGGAAAATATAAATAACGATACCTAATACTTCCGTGAAATGCTACAATGATAGATCCATGCGCTATGCGGATGAAATATCTAAGATGGCAAGATCTATCCCATTGATAATCTCATTTCGATCACCGACATGGTGGTTTACTTGGGAATGTCACGCCGCAATCTCGACGCTTTTATTGGGATGGGTTTTATACCGCTTCCTTTGATTGAGCTTAAGAAATGCCAACAAGCATTTCGGGCGCTGCTGTCGGGAAGGCATTGTGAAAAAATATAATAAATAGTCGGCTATGAATATGAACCGTGTGTGTGGCTACCATTTGCTCATACAAAGCTAATTTTTATGTTTTCTCCTCGTTGTGGATGAAAAAACAGATAGTGTATGTCGCTTCCTCCCCGCCGAAAAACTTCACTTCCAACCCGCAGGCACTCCCCGAGGAAGAACCGTCTCGCATCGCTTTTCTTCGCCGGAACCCCATTGCATTCCAGACCGACATCCCCGCACCAACCGCTACTCAAGCTATGGCCTGGGAGCCGCCGCGATTTTCATCTCCCGCCGGCCACCAACGCGCTCCACCGGGCCTGGGTGGTGAATGTGGCGACAAAACTTCGAAGCTTCATACTCGGGCTAATCACCATGGTGCGTGCCAGTCCATTCTCGTGGATCGCTCTAGTGAGGACGCGAACGCCATCTCCAACACTTCCCCGGAGCTATGCGACACCATCGCCATTAAAGATGTCGCAGTTAGACGCCATCGCCCGCCGCTTCCCTTCTCCCTCGTGGAGGAAGGCTAAATAGTGGTTCTACAAGGACAAGGAAGTCGTAGTACGCGGCTAAATGCTCCGCGGCGTATGCTCGCTAAGTTCTTCCCCATGGGCAAAACCAATGCCCCGAGGGGGAGAATCGCCATTTCCGCCAGACATCAATGGAACCCATTCCGAGGCGGGAAAGGCCGCAGAATACATTCTAGCATGCCCGCATCACGGATGGAGAACGGGCCGGTGCTCCGTAACTTCTACAATGGTTTAACGGCCATATCAAAGGCACTCGACGCCGGGCCGGTGGCGCATTCCTATCGCCACCATCGACGCAACAGCCCCGATTGATAAGGTGGTGGCAAAACCGTAGAGCCGGGCGAAGATGAGCCCTAGCAAAAACACAAAAAAGGCATGCATACCGTGAAGGAGGCTTAATATGCTTGCCGCAGAAAATGGATCTTCAATGAAGAGGCCGAGGAGCGCAAAGACGCATGCTACTACCCGTACCGCGCCCCGCCCATCCACGCCACGCACGCCACATGACCTCGCGGAGATGGGGTGGTGAGGTTGGCCACTGTGGGATAATTGCCCCGAGACCCGCGGAAGAAACCGCTTCATCATCAACAACAAGAACGGGTATCGCCAACCGCAAAGTAGGTCGAACAACCAGCCCAGCCACCATTCCAAGGCAAACTGGATACAACTCAACTATAACCCCGGGTCACCGGCCATTGAAGGACTTGGTATCGGGCCAGCTTAAAATTAACGAAAAATCTCACCAAAGATGAGCCACCAAGACAAGATCTTGGAGGGGGTGAATAACAAGCTCAAGGGTTGACATCGGGCCGTGAAGAACCAACTCAGCCTTCAATAAGATGATAGAAACACAACCGCCGCCCATTGTCGCCAAGTGCCGCTTAACGACTCAGAAGGATCCTGTGGCAACCCGAGGTCCCACACGAAGTCGGTTAACATGATATCTCTAAGGCCTACCAACCCTGAGTCAAGAAGATCCCTCGTGAGTCGCCATTCATTGCCAAGAAGGGCGACCCTCGACGCCCGATCATCGGTCGTGCCATTGGCCCCCACAACTTCGCTAATGCATTTTGTGACTTGGGGCCAAGATCAACGTGATGTCCAAGGCCACCTTCAACAAAATCCATGGAGGAACGCCACCCGACAACTTCGCCCTCCAAATGGCGCATCAATCGACAAGGCGCCGTAGGGGATACTAGAAGACATGCCGATTAAAAATTCAAGATGAGTACATCCCGCGTACTTTTGTGGTCCTAGACATGGGCCCAAAGGAGGATGTGTCTCTCCTCCCGGGAGACCATTATATACGCCAAAGTTTCGACATAAGTCCGGGAAGGGCTTCATCGCCTTCCACATCGAGACAAGGCTGTAAAGTGCCCATTCATTGGGTACAAGCAACAACACACCCGACAATCAATGTCATCAAGACGGGGTGTGGAATGTTGAGGATCTCGACCAAAACCCCAGAGCAGCGTATATCGCCGCCGCTGAATGGGAAAGTCGACAGTCGACTATAAATAACCCGGCAAAAAAAAAAAAAAAATGGGGTATATACCAAAAGAAAAAAAATGGGGTATATAAAAAAAAAAAGAGATATATATATATATGTTTTATAAAAAAATATTTTATTATCAAAATAAACAAAAATATCTATTACATAAGAAAATATTTTTTGAAAACTAAAATAAAAAAGTTTTCATAAATAAAATAAACTCTTTTATGAAAAATAAAGAAAAAATATTTTCTACATAAAAACTATAAACAAAATTAATTTTAAAAATAATTTTTCTATTCAAAAAATAAATTTATATTTGAAAATTTTTGGAGAAATTCAAAAAAGGGAAAGAACGGTCGAAACAAATAAGAAGCAAACAATGGCCACGAACTTTTCGTGACCGCTGTGCACGCCCGGCCAAAGCTCGGCAAGCAACAGATGATCCGTGGGCGCGCAAGACCCCCAAGGTGCGGCCGCACCCCCGTGCCGCCTATCCAGCCCTCGCTCTTCTCCAACGGCTCCTAGCCGCTGTGTGGAGCGCCCCACGGCCGCTGGCTCCTGGCTATAAAGAGCCCCCGAGCACCGTGTGAGAGCACACACCTCTCATTTTTCACTCTCTCACTCTCACACACTCTCCCACTTGTTCTACACTCCAATTTCTCCACCAAAAATATTGTGCCGAAAGCAAGATCGCGGGTGTGAAAGTTCCTACTTTCATCTAACCCTTGCACACCCGAGGTTTCGCTCAATCGCTTTTGCAAAAGAGCCATGAAGAAAGCGGGAAGATCTTCGCCGGGTTGAGGCGGTCATCAAGACACAGCCACGGCGCACAAGCACAAGCACCGCCGACTCCTCGACGACCTTGAAGGCTCTCCCATGCAAGAAGATGCTGCACCCGCCGGGAGGAAGAAGCTCAAGCCCCCGACAATCGACGGGCCGACGCGCGCCGCACGACATCCGTGGCGACCGGAGATGCAAGCATATCTCCTACTCAAGGACCGTGGTGTTCCAACACACGCCTGCACCGACCCCGAGCTCCTCGAACAAATAGGTATGGACCTTGAATTTCCCATCCTTTTGAGAGAGCCGGTGGCAGGATATTCCACCTCCCTCGAGGAGGAAGGTTCTCGCCTCCCGACAATACGCTTCTATGCACACTAGTAGAGGACCAGCTAGGAATTTCTTTTCCGCCTCTTTGGTACACTACATCATGTTACGTGGGCTGACCTAGCTCGCCACGGGGTTTTAGTTATAGATGTGCAATAAACATAGATGCTGCTCTCCCGGCTTTGTTAGACATCACTGGAGGAGATGGGTGCTCATGAGACCGAACTTTCAAACCCCGGCATTCACAGATCCAAAGACCCATCACTTAGATTTATCCATCGCTAGATCTCGCACTCGCTTCCTAGACACGGGTTAGATGGGTGAATGAGGTTGAATTAAAATTACTCTATGTTGTTGTTCACAAGGAAAAAAGTAGCTCCAAAGTGGGGTAGAGATGTGCGTGAATCTTTTTACATATTATCACAAAAGTCGCCGTTCCTCGCCACCCGCACGCCTCTCATCACACACGCCTGCGATTGAGCTTTGGAAAATCAACAAATAGAGTACATTTCTACACCCAGGAGTATTGGACAATTATGCGCAGCTTGTGTAGGGGCACTTGGTTAAAATTTTACCATCCGGCGAGCTTGGTCACCTTTTCCCCTCGCTATGCAACTATAGTTCTGTTACCTAACCCGACTTACGCTGTATAAAAGTCGTACTAACATTTGAGCTCGAGATCGTTAATAGCTTGCGCAGAAAGACACCCCACGCTTCTTCACGCAGTTGTCGGAGACCGAGGTCGGATCCTCCTCCCATGGCCCCTACTTCACGCCTTTAGCCACCCCACGCCTACGGGTGTTCCAAGCAAAGATGGCCTCATCCTATGGGGACCCTGGGGTACACCCGGTATGATCCTAGGTGGGAGCCGCCCCCACACACGGCAAGCACCATCGAGTGGCCCGAAGGAGACACACGCAAAGATGGAGGGCCAACAGATTTGACTTTGACGACATACTCCGACGATATGCCCCCACGTCCAAAGATAGGCAACCACCACAAGGGGTGGAGGTTATCGGGGATCCAGTCGCAAGCACTCGACGCCCGCACTAGGAACATTGAGCATACGCTCAATTCTCATGTGCAAAACACCCAACAAAGGGGCAGTAACGGGAGCAACAGAAGTCAAAGATGGACCCAATTGGAGTCCAACATGGCTACCGCAACACGCGCAGGAAGCATTCCCGAGGTACCAAGGCTTCGATCCCGATCTATAGGCCTCCAGATAGCTTAGGGGAGGACCCCCAATGTGTATCACCGCATTGCATATTTAATTCCATCAAATTTTATTTTATTTGAGCATGTTTACATTTCAGCAATCTTGCATTAAAAACTAAAAAAAATCTAAAAAAATAGAATAAGTAGCTCTTCTTGGTGCCTTAATGCTTATATATATGAGCTATAAAAATGTTTAGTCTTAGTCCCTTATTGAGATGATGAATAGTTGCTGCCTTATGCTTTGCCTCGTGCCTAGTTTATAATTCAAGCTCTCTAAAGTTTGATTTAGTGGCTATTTCTAAAACTCATCCCGAAAAAACCCGATTCATGTGGGTTGTATAGGCTCTATCTAGTCTAAGTTGTTGCCAAGTATGATATGGTACAAATGGATTTGCTATGACTTCGTCCAAAAGAGAAACTTGACATCCGGGGAATCTACTGAAAAGAAAAGAGAAATGATATGGGCTATGCTAAAAAAAAGAGATGAATAATGGACAAGTGTCCGAGGGCTAGTAGAGCCCACATCTCTAAAAAAAAAAAAGAGAAAGAAAGAAAAGAGAGGAAATAAAAGACAAAAGTCTAGCGAGCAGAGCCCACCTCTCCAAAAAAAAAATATAGCAATAAAAGCCCATGCTTTCAAAAAAAAAAATAAAATAAAAAAAATCCCTGATAAAGATTTGATCAAAAGGATGAATGATAAGCACCTCTCGTTATAACCGCTCTATCTCGGCAACCGCCCCAAGGCTTTGAGAAAAGCCGAAAGCCCCGCTACGATGAAAGGTAATAAAGGGTAGGAAAAAGATGTGCCATTTTATTCAAACTCTAGTAGAAAATCTTATTATAACCCCGCACATGTGAAACGTAATCAGCATAGTAGCAACTCCCCGATCAACAACCAAGTACTTATCTCTTTTTGCTCGAGGACGCAAAGGGTAAGCTTGGGGAGTTTGTTGACGGTAACTAACGACATATTTTTTTCCGGCCAACTTACTACCATAAAGGGAGTAAAATTAAACCTTTTTATACTCATATGCATTTATCACTAATAAATTCCACTTGTAGTATCTTGCATTTTATTTTACAGATTTATAATAAAAGCAAGTGGAAAATCAACCAAAGTACGCCTTCCGGAAAGCGATTATTGCAAAATCCAAGCCTGTGAGCAATCGACCTAAAAAAATCCGGCCGAGCAAAGCCCGCCCCACAACTTTTCAGTGGCGAAAGGCGACACCCCACCAAGACCCGGGCCGTGCGCCGAGCGGGGGGGCGCTACAGCCGCACCAACCCGGTGCGGGCCGCACCCTCCCCGAGGCTGCCGGCCCACTCGGGAGGCGGTTCGTGCACCTTCCAAACGGGGTTTCCCGCCCTTTGTTGGTCGGTTTTTGCGCACGCATGGAAGGTTTACTGTGTCGGTTTTTGTGTAAATTAGCACTTAGGCCCCTCCTCCAAGTGTGTATAAGTAGGCCCCCCTCTCCCTCTCTCAACACACACCACTTGGAGTCCAAAGAAACCAAAGAATCTCTCTCTACCACTACTACCTCTCTCTCTTCTTCTTCTTTCTTTTCCTTCTTCTTCTTTCTTCTTCTTCTTTCTTGGTTAGTACTTGGAGTAGAAGAGCTACAAGGAGGGCTTGTCTCCTAGAAGAAAGTGCTTTTGGTAATATATCCTCTCTATGGAGCATTCTTCTATTTGCAAGTCTTATATCTATGTTTGGCCTAACTTATGAACTAGAGTATAGTCTTGTTCATGTTCTTGTGTTGGTATATGAACTAGCATATAGTTTACATATCATAATCTTGACATGTTCATTGCATTTCTTCATCGATCATCATATGCCTAACTTGATTAGAGGTGGGATAACGGTTCGTTGTTACTTCGGTTTACTTGTTCTAGTCCGTCCATTCGACGAGTGGGGATCCCTGGGGACAAGAGTAGTGCTCGATATGCGGCATGGTGCCCGGGTATTACGACACCTCGCGGATATGAGTGCACGCCACGTTGAGGGGGTAGGCGGCTTGGTCGTGACAAGCCTTGACCGTCCCTTGAAATCCCCCACATTCGTGTGTGTGCCGGGGAGGAGTTCGTAAATGCTTCTATTGGGTCGTATGGCACCCGAGAGTCTCCCTCGTTATCCTAGACCTAACCCCTGACTAAATCAGCTTGCATATGATCCTAACTATTCATTTGTATGGCCATGACTAGATACATTAGAATTACTCCATTAGGTTATTCATTTATTCTTTATCTATTTTCTTTATCCTTTTGTCGGGGTGGATTCTAAGTGTGTGTCACACTATCCGTAAAACCGTTATTGCTTACCCCTCGTTATGAACAATTTGGTCTAAGCAAACACATGTTCCTTCTATTCGCATGCCATGCTAATTTATTAATCACATGCCTTCCTTTGGGAAAATATAAATAACGATACCTCGAATACTTCCCGGTGAAATGCTACAATGATAGATCCCGGCGCTTTTGCGGATGAAATATCTAAGATGGCAAGATCTATCCCGTTGACAATCTCATTTCTGATCACCCGACATGGTGGTTTACTTTGGGAATGTCAGCCGACGCATTTCGACGCTTTTATTGGGATGGGTTTTATACCTTTTTCCTTTGATTGCTAAGAAATGCCAACACCGAGGCAAGATATAACCTCGAAATCTCATAGGTGGTTACATTGTGTTTTCAAAATGGTCACCAAAGAAGGAGTGTGCCCGAACCAAAAGGTTTTTTTTTTAAATAGGGTGGAGTTCATGTCCGAATGAAAATTTTGATTTTGAAAAAGAAATTGGCCCCTGCCAATTCCCCCTTTGGAGAAGCAAAAGGATTTTTGAATTAGAGTGGTTGGCTTCATTTTTGAATTAGAGTGGTTGGCTTATGTATAGATGTTGAGATTCATATTTATGGGCATTTCTCCTCTCTTCTCCTTGCTTTGCTCATGTCCATTTAGGGCCTTATTATTCTTTTTATATGTTCCCCTTGCTTTTGACCCGAAATGTGTATGTTTTCATCATTGTCCCGCGAAAACAAGTGAAGTACCAAAACTTGTGGAAATGTTTAGCTCAAAGCCCTATCACTATTGTGTTTTGGTAGTTTTATACTAATGTTGACGGTATAAAATATGTAGTTAATGACCGTCAACAATAACCTTCGATGTAGTGGACATATACTACAACTACAATGCCATTTTCTGGTCGCGAGTCACCAACGATTCGATGCGGTGCTCCACCCGAGCTACCTCTCGCATGAAAATGCCCTTCACCGCGGCATCATCGCCGGCCTTCGAGACCGTAATGCCGCAAGGAACGGAAGGGGCCAGAGGGGCGCTGCAATGTCCACAACCTTGAACAATAGCTAGAGGGGCAAGAGAATCGCCGAGAACGACGCGGAGCCTCCCCTCGCGAGCCCCTTCCGGCCGAAGATACAAAGAAGGTCGACTCTTCGCCTTCAACCCCGACGTAGAGGTAACCATTTCAACAAGACCTTGACCCGGCCTCCGAACTACTCCAAAGGTGCCTCCCGCGAGAACTCCGATGTGTTCGCATGGTCCGCGGAAGATCTGCTGTGGTGTCGTCAGGGAACCTCATCGAGCACCACCTCAACATCGTCCCGGCCACCCTTGCAGAAACAAGCTCCGCAATATTTTGGATGAGAGGAAAGCAACGGCACGCGTAGGTGAACCGGCCATCGATGCGGAGGTCATCCGACCACCAAGTACCCCACTTGGTTATCCAACGCCGTCATGGTGAAAAAGGCCCCTCAAGAAGGACGCGGTGGAGCCTCGTTGCATTTCTTCGCGCAATCACTAGAAACAGTTTAGAACCCATTTCTAATAACGGGCGCCGAAATGCCGCTGACATTCCCATGTGAAACCACCATGTCTCCAAGTGATCCGAACGGATTATCAACGGTGATAGATCTTGCCAAACAAGATATTCATCCGCAAGCGCATCGGATCTATCATCAGAAAGCATTTCACCCTAAGTATTCGTGGTATCGTTATTTATATTTTTCCCAAAGGAAGGCATGGTGTAAAAGTCTCTAATTCGACATGGTCAAGATGACACGAATGTATAATAGACCAATGCTCATAATAGGGGTAAAATAGGATAGGTAAATATGATAACTTGACACACACTCAAGCCAATCTCAAGGATAAAAGTAAAAGAAAGAATAAAAGAATAAGTCTAACATGGAGCGTGCATATCCTAGATAGTCATGTCAAGATATCGATACACACATGTTCAACTATTAGAGACTCTAATTCAAGAAAGCCAAGAATTACGCACCTAAGAATCGCCCAAACCGGGATGGAGACCGGCATTTAGCACCGCCGCCACACCCGAACGTGGGGATTACAAGGACCTGACAAGGTCGTTACAACCCAGCCGCCACCCCTCAACCGTGGATGCGCCACAAAAAGATAGAAAACCCGTAGTCTAGAAACCACGCCTACACTAGTGATTATTACTCAAGGCGTGCATACAAGGCTTACCCGGCCCTCGGGGCCTTCTACCGCAGCACCGCCCGAAGGAACGCCTATCAATCCGCAGAACCCAACATCAACCAAGTCTAACTCTAGGTAGAACTCATCATATCGATCTAGCTCTTGGTCTAAACATGTATGTATGATAAATTAAGCACGATGTTCCATAAGACAAGATCATGATATAGAAACTATATACTAGTTCATCAATCAAGATTATGTCATAAGGACTTTGCTCTAATTCAAGAACATGATCAGATTGATAAGTAGAGAACAAGAACAAGATGAAGAACTCTAAATTGGATCATACCAATAGTCCAAAAAATGTCTTGCTCTCCTTTATTAATCCTTGCCAAACTCCTCCTAAGTAAAAACTAAGAAGAAGAAGAAAAAAAGAAGAAGAAGAAAGAAGAAGAAGAAGAAGAAGAAGAAGAAGAAGAAGAAGAAGAAAAGGAAGAGGAAGAAGAAGAAGAAGAAGAAGAAGAGAGGCTACATTGTGTGGTGTGTGTGTTACAATGGTGGGGAGATGGCCTCCTTTTATAGGTAGAGGAGAGAGGGGCTCATTGGAAAATGTCCTCCCCATATGGAATGAGCCAAAACCAACCTTGGAATACCTTCCTAGTTTGCTAAACCGACCAACCAACGCCGGCAACGCCGCTTTGAAGGTAACAAACCGCCTCCCCGGGCCGGGCTCGAGCCGCCTCGCCAGGGTGCGGCCGCACTGGTGGTGCGCAAGCACCCGTTGGGCCCCGTCGGGCCGGGCTTTGGCAGTCGGGCGTCTTTGGGCTGAAAAGTTGTATGGCGGTGTTTGCTTGGCCCAGCCTCGTGTTTGGTCCATTTCTCCCTTGGGCTTGATGTTCTTCGTGAATGCGCTTTCCGTGGAGGCGCCTTTTTGGTATATTTTCCACTTGTTTCTTATATAAATCTGCACATTAATAATTTGGACACTACAAGTGGAAATATGTCAACAATAAATGTATATGTGTGTAGTAAGGTATAGTTCCACCCCCTTATTGGTAGAATGTTGACGTTAAAATGTGTCGTTAGTGACCGTCAACAGAGCCCACCGTGATGGAGAATGTGCATCGATTTCACCGCCTCAACAAAGCTTGCCCGAAGGACGATTTCCCCCTACCACGGATTAGCCCTTGTCGATGCAAAGAATGGGTGTGAGAGATTATCTCTCCCGACTATTTCTTCTGATACCATCAAACTGGATGAACCAAGCGTATGAAGAGAAGACTAGCTTCATAACACCCTTCGAACCCACTGCTTTCAGAGAATGGCCGAGGGCCTCGAGAACGCCGGCTCCTCCTTCGCGCGCATGACCGGAGGTGTTCTGAGATGATAGCGCACTCTCGCGCACGCTGATGACCTCATAGTCTAGAGCAAGTTGAGAGAAGACCACATAATGGACCCATGTGAGAACCTTCTTCAAGCTCGAGAGGCCGATTGAAACTCAACCCCGCCCAAGTGCGCCTTCGGGTGAGCAAAGGAAAGTTGCTTGGCTGCCCGTGTCGGGCCAAGGGAATCAAGTCAACCTCCAAGATCGCAGCAATCACCGCCGATGGAGCCTCCAAGAACGTAAAAGTCAGTCCAGGCTCGCAGACGCCCTCGCAGCTCGAAAGGTGTTCATCTCCGTGATCAGCCGAACGCTACCATTTTTTCAAACACTAAAGAGCACAGAGTTGTTTGACTGGGACCTCCGCAACAAGAAGCCTTCAAGATCTCAAGCTGCTACCGGAAAAATCTTACCACTCGCCACCCTCAACCGCAAAGGGCTCCTCCTATATTTCACCGCATCACCGCGACGCAGCCGTAGCTAAGCTTGTCAAGGAAACGAGCGAAGGGCACCAATCAAAGCAGTGCACCTATCTATTATGTTTCAAACCTCGAAGGGCCCAAACTAAATTACACCGAGCTTGAGAAGGTGGCCTACACGCAAAGGGGTCATGGCAAACAGAAAACTCAAGCATTACCTGTGCACACGAGATCACCATACCTTCGAGCCCCCTTGACAACATATTCAAATCCAGAGTCCATGGGTAGGATAGCCGGTGGGCAACCGAGATCTGAGACCATGCCATAAGATTCGTCGCTAGAACAGCCATCAAGTCTCGTGCCTCGCAGATTTTTCTCACGGACCGACCCCGACACCTTCAACCAAGCAATTAACCCGGACCCAATATGGATAGCACACACCGGACGGAGCCCGGGAGCCCGCGGGAGTCGGCATCGCAGCCATCATTACCCTCGCCTCCGGGTCAAGCCGAGATACGCCGCCGACTTGAGTTCCAAAGGCACAAACAACACCAAGCACACGGTCGCACTTCGCCCTCAACAAGCTCCGCGGCGATGTCGGGCCCAAGGGCCATCATCAAAACCGACTGGAGGTGATCTCAAGCAAGCAGAGAAAGACATCGAGCCGTGCACCCCGAACGCGCAGGTATTTGGCAAGGCTACGCAAGACGGAGGCTATCTTTCTCGGGGTCACAACTAAAACCATATCGTGACGGACAACGGAGAAGCCGACGAGCTTGCAAAGGCAGCAGAATACGAGTAGAGCCCCCGAGGACGGTTTTATGAAATACTATACAACCCCGCCTCGCCCAAGAAACGACCCACCTTGAAGTCGCTAGTGCCATCCACAAGACCGGAGGGCCCCGATCATAGCATTCATAAAGGACCTTCGAGCCACAACTACCAAGAGCGTAAGAGGGTCGAGCAAAAGGTCCGAGGATGGACGCCCGGTGGACAACAAGCCGTATAAAGCCTCCGCTACCGCGCCCGGCTGAAATGTGTATCCACAGCGAAGGACGCGCCATCCTAGAGGAGATCCATGAAGGCACCGTGGCTCGCACAATGGACCCAGAGCCCTAGTGGGAAAAGTGTTCAGCAAAGGTTCACCGGGCCAACAAAGACTCAACGACGAACAGACTGGTAAGGCGCCGCGAAGGGTGCCACCGACAAGACACCATTCCAACAGCCAGTGGCCCGACAACCCTCATCCGCCCCACCGGGCCCCCCTTCACCGATGGGGCGATTGACCTCATCGGACCCATGCCACCGCTCCGGGAACCCTCCGCACGCCAGCAGTGGCGGCCGAATATTTCACCAAATGGATTGAAGCCCGCCCTCGCTAGCATAACCTCCCACTCGCAAAAGTTCTTCTAGCAACAGATTGTTTGTCGCCTCGGAACTCATGAGCATCACGCTTGACAACGACACCCAATGTGATAGCGAAGGCTTCAAGTAGTTCCGCCACCAAATAGGACCCAAATACACTCGCTCCGTAAGACACCCCCAAATTAACAGGCTTGTCGAAAAGAGCCAACGGCATAATCTTGTGGCATCAAAGACGAAGATCCACGCGAAGCCGCAAGGAAATGGGCAGAGGAGCTCACCCTGGCGTGGTCATAACACCTCCCAAAGTCGCGACCAAGTTCACGCATTTCAAGCTCCTCTTTGGAGAAGAGGCCGTCCTCCCGTAAGAATTGAAGCATGCATCGCAAGGGTCACCGCTGAAGCCCCCCCAGAGCTAGAAGCGCCACAAAAGACCTTCGAAGAGACAAGAAACTTGGCCGTCCCTCAACCTCCGCGCCTACCAGAAGAAACCACAAGATGGAGGAACAAGAAAATCCACCTCCGCACGATCTCCGACGGAGACTTCGTCCCGATCGAAGCAGAACGCGAAGATGGCAGGCAAATTCGCCGCCAAATGGACGGGCCCCTACTCGTCACCAAGTCCACAAGGCCCGGCCCTTCCACCCGCAAGACCTCGAAGGCCATGACCCCCCACATGGAACATCGACGACTGCTAGTATTACCCCCCTAGCGGTGCAATGTACTAAGCACCGCGAGTTGTAGGGGCTCCGACCTTTTTACCTTCCTTTCTTGTTTTCTTTTCAAGTCAAAACTATGAACAATCCGGGTTGCACTCTTTTTCCGCGAAGGGGCTGAAAGGTTTTTTAACGAGGCAATACCAATATCAATATATGTGCTAGTTCTCCCAAACATCAAGGAATGCACGCCAAAAATTGCACCGAAAGGGGCCTGATGGCGCCACCCAAACCCTCATCGCGGTTGTAACCGGATTGACCACGCCGAGGGGGCCAACAAAGCCGCACCCCGGCTTAGTCAAACCAACCAAGATTCCCTTCTTTTAAAACAAAGTCGGGCGCCCGGGCACCCCGCCCAGGGCTCGCCGCCGCCCGCGCCCTCCGAGCATGAGACTCGGGAGGCACAAAGCCGGGCGCCCGGCACCTCCACCGGGGGGGCTCGCACAGCCGCCGCCCGCGCCTCCGAGTATGAGACCCCGCAGAGGCGCACAAAAGCCGGCGCCTTGGCACCTCCGCCGGGGCTCGCATTGAAGCCGCCCGCGCTCCAAGTATGAGACTCGCGGAGGCGCACAAAAGTCGGGCGCCCCGGCACCTCCGCCAGGCTCGCATTGAAGCCGCCCCGCGCCTCCGAGTATGAGACTCGCGGGAGGCGCACAAAGCTGGGCCGGAGGCCCGGCACCTTCGCTGGGGCTCACAACGCAACCGCCCGAACCCTTCAAAAGGAGACCCACGGAGGCAAGACGTTGTGACTCGCCGTACAAGCCTTAACTCCACCACCTACCAAAGACAGACCTTCGCCGCACAAGCCTTAACTCCACCACCTACCAAAGACAGACCGCCGCACAAGCCTTAACTCCACCACCTACCAAAGACAGACCTCCGCCCGACAAGCCTTAATTCCACCACCTACCAAGGATCGGAGCCTCCGCCAGACAAGCCTTAACTCCGCCACCTACCAAGGACGTGGCCTCCGCCGTACAAGCCTTAACTCCACCACCCACCAAGGACAACACCCGCCGACATACAAGCCATAACTACGCCAAGCATTTATAACAACCAACCAACACTAGGAAACCACCCCTCCTAGGAGCACTATAAAACCAGCCACCCCCTAACCCTCACAAAGCCCCAGCCGTAGCAGGAGAGCAAAGAACTGGGCCGTACATACCACCATGCCACATCCCTTAGCCAAGCCCCGATCCTAGAGAGCCGATGCCAACATACCCCAAACCCGTAACCCCCAATTTAGCGAAGGTACCACAATGGAAAATGTAAACAAGGCCCGACCTCTGCAAGGCACCGCAGTGCAATGAAGAGCAACAACGCTGCTAAGGCCTCCGAGGCAAACAAACAACCAAATCTCCCCGCAGCCCAACAAAGGCCAAATGTAGACAAACTAGAGCATTTCGGCCTCCTCCGCAACCACTCCACGCCAGCCCGCCCAGAACACCTCGCGCTGAACCCACCCAACGCTGAGCGAAGACCCTCCGAAGGAGATACCACAATGGAGAATGTAACATCCTCCCGTGGCAACTCCACCAAAGGAGTCAAAGTTCGGCTGGGGCAAAGCGCAGTCCCGAACATGAACGCGAGAAGGCGGCACAACCGAGACAACCCGCAAAGACGCCAACTCCGCCAAGGGAAGGCGCCGCACAACACGCAGGACCTTCCCCTCGCAGCCACCTCCGCAAGAGCTCCAGCCGCGCGACGGGTCGCCCACGCCCAAGTCTCGGGCAATGAGTCGCGAGCTCGCAGAACGCAAGGGAGCACCCCCGCATCAGCGCAAAGCTTCAACAAAGGGAACCCCAGAACTAGAAAGGGATCCTCCCGTCCCGAAGCGGCTTTGTAAACCAAATTCGTAATAAAATCAACGAGTATTGCCACTTCTACACGGCTACTCGCAAATCGCGGCGAGTCTCTGAGACTAAGAAAAATAGGGGGACACCGCCGTTTCACGCGGCTACCTTCGCAACGCGCGGTCTCGCACTAAGAGGGGCCAGGGACGCCGCTCTACGCGGGCTACTCGCAAATCGCGCGAGTCTCGCGACTAAGAAATACGGGCGCCGCTGTTTCACGCGGCTACCTTTCAGAAATCGCGAGTCTCGCGCTAAGAAAAAGGGGACGCCGCCGTTTCTACGCGCCACTTCACAAATCGCGGCGAGTCTCGCACTAAGAAAAATAGGGGGCGCCGTTTCTACGGGCTACCAAATCGCAAATCCCGCGAGTCCGCACTAAGAAAATAGGGGGCGCCGCCGTCTACGCCGGCTACTTCACAAATCGCCGAAGTCTCGCAGACTAAGAAAAATAGGGACGCCGTTCTACGCGGCTACCTTCGCAAATCGCGCAAGTCTCGCACTAAGAAAATAGCGACGCCGCCGTTCTACGCTGCTACCTTCGCAGAAACGTGACGAGCACAAAAAGCCACTCGCAAATATTTCATTTACACCAAGCAACAAGTTACAACGCCCGCATGGCCTAAAAGCCTCGTGGGCCTCCGCACACCTCCTCCGCTACAGAAGTTACAACACCATGAAGAACCGCCCCTAACGAGCACCTTCGCAACACGCTCCACTAAGGCCTCTACATCAACTACCTCTACCAAATTTCATCAACCAAGAAGCGACCTCCAGATAGCCGGCTCGACACCACGAGCGGAAGGTCGCCGCCAATACCCGATGACGGTAGACCCTCCGCATGTCGCTCCATTCAAACCCACGTCCTCCCCGTTCGCACCACAACCCGACCTCCGCGATCGACCCAACAAGCCGCAGGGCCAAGCGCTATGGCAACGGCCCCATCATCCTCAATGTCATCGCCCCGCCACGGCCAGTCCCGGCCCCAAAGCACGCCTCCACTTGACGATTTGTTAAGTCATGAGACCGCTAGAAAGCCTCCGGCCTCGGTTGGCCGTGTCGTATTCGAACCCTCCCCACCAAAACCGCCAAGGGCGGCCCAAGGAATCACAAGATAGCGCGGCACTCCAGGGCTTCCGAGATGAACATGTCTTGGCGCCATCATCGCCGGGACCACATTGAGCACCCTCCGCGCATGCCCCCGGTACCCGCTGCCAAAGATAATCAAAAATGGTTGTTAACCCGGAATCCACCGAGGCCAATCGCGAAGAAAAACAAACACAAATCACGGAGGGCAAAAACGACGAAGCCGCCCATCCTTCATTAAGTTTTTAAATGCCCTAAGGCGTAGAGTTTCGACCGCCCGGAAGGCCACAAACTTAGGTACCAACAAAAAAAGAAAGAGAAGAAACTACTAAGGACAGCCTAGGAGCCCTAAACAACCTCTTCCTCGTAGGTCGCAAAGAAGACGGTGGTCGGAGGAGTCGCCTGAGGGCCTCTAGGTGGTGCCTCCCGGCGGCACATCGGAGGTAGAGGTGACGGCCGGCGAAGCACTCGGGAGACGAGGCACGCCTGGCCGAGGCCCGGCACGTGGGCCGGTGGGCACTGCACCTTCGCCGCGGCGGAGGCGCCAGAAGTCGCCCAAGAGCGACTTAACACCTCAACCCGTCCGGCCCGTGACCTCCTCCGGCGGGTGGACGGGCCCCTCCACGGGAACCAAGAGCGGCAAAGAAGCAGCCTCATTAGCATCAACAAAATCGTAAGACGCCAGGCAAAAGATAGAACCAAGAAAAACAAATAAGACCGCAAAATATAGCCGACCTTCTCTCGGGCGAGGTCCGCCTAAGTCCATGGCGAGCTCCCGCCCCTCCCCCGCACAAGGCTGGATGAAGGCCGCCGCGGCGCCTCACGTCCCGCTCCTCCGCCCCCCCAACATCATCCCGACTTGGGAAGGGAGCGGTGCGACCGACGGCTCCCAGGCCCACAATCCACTCCACTGAGCGCCCTCAAAGGCGAGGGCGGCGGCAGATTGCCCGAAATCGGCCGCATAGCCCACCACCTTCGAAAGCTCCCTCACCTCCCGGCGCATCCAAGCGCCAACAAGAGCGTGGTCCGGATTTGGGAGGGCGTACCGGCAGCCCCAACTCCGCCAGAACGACACCGACCGCCTTGAAGGCCCCCTCCTCCTCGCACACCAAGAAAGCCTCCAAGGTCGTAGCTTCTTGGCCAAGGCCTCCACCTCTCGGCCGTCCGCGCCGCGCGGCCCCGCGCCTCCGTCCGCAGGGTGTGTCCGTTTCTCCCGGGCGGAGAACACGGGGCCCCCTCCTTCAGGTCCGCCACCTCCTTCCGAAGCCGCCCCGCCTCATCGCCGGCCGCCCGAGCCGCCGGACTTCCCGGGCAGCCTCCTTGAGCCCCGGGAGACCCTCCGGCGGCCTTCATTGTCGACGGAGTCCCAGCCGCGGATCGCGCTCCACTCCACACGACCACACAGCCCCCCGACCTTCACCTTGATATCTTCATGGATGCTTGAGAGGGGGCGATCTCGCCACTTGCATCTCCGCCTCGTACCGCACCCGGCAAAAAACACGACCGATCATCCCCTCCGCTCGACATCCGAGCCGCGCGGCGGTCGCACAGAGGCCGACACCGTGTGAAGCTCCACCGCCAACATCGCCGATGCCGATCGCCTCCGCCACGAGGGAGGGGCGAGGAGGAACCTCCCGCTCCCCCAAAGAGCCTTTCCCCGCCCGGGCGGGGGCCCCGAGGATCCCCTCCATAATTCCCTCCGCCCACACATGGCATCGCCGGTAGGGGCGGGTACCACAAGACCATACGGCGGGTCACCGCGGGCCAGAGCGCCCCACGATGCCATCTCCCCTCCCCCGTCGCCTCCCCCTCCTCCTCCTCCCGAGGGGCCGCCACCACGGCCCCCCCTCCCGTGCGCTCCTCGCGGCCGAGAGCCGCCATCGAGCCCTCCTCCCCTCCTCGGCCTCCTCCGGGTCCGCATCCTCGTCCTCGCCCGCATCCTCCGCCTCCTCCGCGCTCCTCATCCTCCTCATCCGAGATAAGGAGGTAGCCGAGGTCCGCCGGTCCGGGAAGCACCGCTCCCCGCAGACGAACCCGCCCCTCCGAACGGGCAAGGCGGGAGCGCCAGCAGACCGACGCCCGTGCTTAGCCGGGGTCCCGGCACGGCCAGCTCACGACCGGCCTTGCGACTCTCTTCCGCTTCCCGCCTCCATGACGCCGGGCTAGCCTCCGACGGCCGCTCGTGAGGCCACCCCGCCAGATCAAACACCCGGCTAACACGCCGACCGCGAGGTTGGCGCGGATCTTCCGACCTCCGGAGTCTCCCGCCTTGCCAATCATGACGCTCGCCAAGCGACGAGACCGCCTCCGCCATGACCAAGCGCCCAAACCTCTCCCCTCGCCGCCGCCAGGCCCTCCACTAGCCCGCCACACCCCCCGCCGCATCCACCCACCACTTTAAGTCCCTTCGCCTCAGAGCGGTCCGAGTCGCGACCTCGACGGCGCTCCCCACGCCACGTGGGCTGGATCCGGGGCCCTGCGAACTCCTCCACCAGTCGCGACCGGAGCCGCACAAATCCTCCGCCCCGCCACCTTTGTAGTAGAACCAAAGGGTCCAAACTCTAGCCGGCGCCCACTTGTTCCGCGCCGCGCCTGAGCTGGAGCCTCCACCCCGCTCCGAGGAATGAAGGTGCACACACCAAATTGCGAGCTTGAACACCTCCATATCCGTCACCTTTCACGGTGCACGGCCGCTGTGCACCGCATGATCGCCGATGAAGCCGTCCAACCGAAGGCTCCAAACCCACAGACCGGGCAGCGCCCACACATATGTGGCCAAACGCTGAAAGCAGAAGAGGTCACTGGGGTGGAAACGGAGCTTGAACCTCCGTAACCGCCAACACAAAGTCTGACACGTGGAATCGAAGCCCTGATGGAAAAACTCTTGAAGATGATCACCTCGCCATCCTCTCGGGAGGGGGGACTGCCTCACCCCGGCGAAGGACGATACATCTTCTTCTTGAACCACTTGCTCTCCTTTTGAAAGGCCTTCGACTCTTCAGGCACTTGCTTCGAGAGCTCTAAGCTTTCAACAATGGTCTTGGGCTTCATGGTCTCCTTTGACGCTGCAAGACCTGAGCACCAAGAAGCGAGAAACAACGAAAGGCCTCCGAAAAAGAGGCTAAGCTGATGGACCCTCGCGTGCGTAACGCAACAAGAAATGATAAAGCAGCGCACCGGGCAAAGGTAGACAAGAGGCGTGAGCGGAAGCGCCAGTGAAGCAAAATGGAAGCACAAACCCTAATCCCCACCAACCGCACGTGATTTATAAGCCAAAGACTGTGGGCGACGACGCCAAGCAGCCGTTGCATTTCCTAAGCAAGTAAAGTTCCAAAAGGCAAGAGCACTGGAACCACAGTTGACTTCCCACAACGACTTCACCGGAATTGTTACATTCCAACTACCATCGCCACGGGATGTCGTGGCATTCTCAGAGCATTTACGTAACAAGTCCGCAAGCCGCACGGAAATACCGTTGTAGCATTTCACCCGGAGATATTGTGGTATCGTTATTTATATTTTCCCAAAGGAAGGCATCATGGTGTAGGACTCTAGTGGGCATGAACAAGACGACATGTCTATGTAGTTGACCAATACTCAATACAGGGGTAAGTCATGATAGTTTAAGATAGTGTGACACACACTTGGGCCAACCCTCAAGGATAAAAGGAAAATAAAGAATAAAGAATATTCCTAAGTGGAGCGTGCATTCTAAAGTAGTTATGCAAAGAACAAGTTAATAATCACGCAAAACATAGATGACTAGAGTTTTAGGTCGAGAGTGAGATGGATTCCTGGAGACCTCCGCATCCGCCCCAATGGAAGGCATTTACGAACTCCTACAAAGACACACTAACGTGGGGATTTCAAGGACGGGTCAAGGCTTGTCACTCTACAAGCCGCCTACCCCCTCAACCGTGGCATGCACTCATATTCGGTTGATACCGCATCCTGACACCACGCCCCGCATACTAGACACTACTCATATCCCCTATGGCCCCCACCCTACGGATGGACGGAATAGGACACGAGCAAGCCCCAAGGACACAACGAACCGCCACCTCAAAGACAACTCTTACTCTACTCAAATACATGGCATGAATGGTTAGGCCCTAAGTTTCTATACGACCAACCACGACATAGAACTATAGTCTAGTTCTTCTATCATGATCATGTCGAGAACAACATGTCAAGAATATAACATAAATACTCTAGCTCTATTGCACAAGCATATGAGATCAAGACTTGAGGATAAACCATAATTGTATTCATACCGAATATTCCTTCTCCCAAGTACAAGCTCTCCAATGAAGCTTAGCCTTTCTCCAAATACTACTTAAGACTAAAAGAACTAGAGAAGTGGAGGAGTAGAGAAGAGAGGAGAAGAGGAGTGGAAAGTGAGGAGGCTCCAAATGGTGTGTGTTACAATGGTGGGGGATGGCCTTATAGGTAGAGGAGAGGGGGCTCATTGAAATGTCCCTCCCCATATGGAAGGAGCCAAACCGACTTGGGAACACCTTCCAAAACTACCAAACCGCGACCAACTAACGCTCGGCAACGCCGCTTTGAAGGTAACGAACCGCCCCCCAAGCCGGGCCCGAGTCGCCGCCAGGGTGCGGTCGCACTGTGAAACGCGCGCACCCCCGCCGGGTCCCGCTCGGGCCGGGCCCGCATGTCAAGGCCTTTGGCCCGAAAGTTGCATGGCGTGTGTGTTTGCCACCCAGCTTCTTCGTGTTTGGTCCATTTCCTCCCTTGGGCTTGATGTTCTTTCAGAATGCGCCTGTGGAGGCGCCTTTTGTACACTTTCCACTTGTTTCTTATATAAATCTGCACAATAATTTGGACACTACAAGTGGAAATATGTGAGTTATAAATGTATATGAGTATGATAATGTATGGTTTCACCCTTTATGGTAGGATGTCGACGCAAAAGTGTCGCAAGTGAATCACAACAAACTCCCCTGTAAGCTACTTCTTTGCGCCGCTCGTTGACGTTCTTTAACGCACACGTATAACCGTGAAGCGCACGGAATTGTCGCTATAGAAGCCGCCAACCCTAAAATATTCGTGGTATCGTATTCTTCCACAGAACTGCTACGCCCAATCTTGGAGTTGTGGTCACCCTAGGATAACTAT
>JADLZK010002632.1:0-92629 GCA_015847255.1 Hyparrhenia diplandra
GAAAGCTTCAATTGGTAATTTTCAGATCACCATGCATGGTTGTGGTTATCCTTATCCAGTGTCAGCACATAAGTATTATGTTTTCAGATAACAAGTTTAGGATTGTGCTGAGCTAGTGACTAATGACATATTTAGTGACTCAACTAACTATCGCCTTTTTTCTTTCTCCTACGGGACTGAGCCTAGCCTCGGCTGACCCGGCGAGGCGACCTACCGCTGTCGACCAGCGAGCGATGGCGGCGCTAGGCGCGCGCCCGTAGGTGGCGAAGAGTAGCCGGCTCTCCGCGGAGGCTTCGGAGTGCGCCCGGCTGCGGAAGACAGCTGCTGCGGCGCTGAGAGCGGTCTGTGTGCGGTCGCGGTTGTGGGTGGCCATCGACGCGGCCCAGCGAAGGTCGCGCTCACCATAGCTGATTGGTCGATGCGCGCGTCAAGGCGCCTCGTGTATCGACGCGGCCGCGCTCGCCTCGTGCAGCGGCAACGCGCTGGGGAGGCCGCGCGCGGCCGACTGCGGTGCTGCACCGCCGCTCGGCCCCGAGCACGCACTCTCGATGCAAAGCGCCATGCGCAATCTTCCTTATTCAGCAGCGTAGCGGCGCTTCACGTCGGCGAGAAAGGCGGAGCGCCGCCCAGCGTGAAAGATGGAGGCTGGCGTGTGCGGCGCCGATCACGATCTGCGAGGAGGACCGCGGCGCCATCGGCTTGAAGATGGAGTGGTGCCCTGCCCGGCGCACCATGAGCGGCTGCAGCCTTTCTGGCGCTGCCGGCAGAACGGCCCCGGACCCTCTCACGGAGCGGCGAAGGCTGTGGAAAGGCGAGTTGAAGCGCCTGCGTCGCTGCGCCTTCCAATCGCGTTAAAGGCGCCTTCAAAATCCGACTCCATCTTGTCGCCATGGCGGGATCCCGGTCCAGCGGCTGCTTGCATCGTGCCTCTTGTCGCGGCGTCCATAGCAGACCGCGAGAGCTCCTTGCTTCCTCGTAGAATCCATGGCGAGCGAAGAGCGCCCCGGAGATCTTCTTTCCATTGCATTCTCCTACCTCTACAAGGTCCAAGCGTGCACAAAGTGTGGATTCCTTAGAAAGGTAAACCTTTAAATAATGATTTTCCTGAGTATTATGGAGTAGTTGAATCTTTTCTTTCTCAAAATTTTTGCTGATCATGTTGGAATGTCTATACCATTGTGAACTGGTGACACATCTTGTACGACAGTTTAGTCAAAGGTGCCACATCAGATGAAGAATATGGAGTAAATATTGAAACATGAAGTGATTGTTGATGATCAAAAAATCATAGGATGGGCTAGGTTTGCCTGACATATTCATGCTTCACAAATACCCATCATGGTGGCTCTGATTCTTACTTGATCATAGACATGTTTTTAGGCACACAATAATGAACCTCTACAGATTGTTTGTAGTTTACCACGCTCTTCTTCTGCCACCTGCAGCGGTGGTACAACTTATATTCACCCCCTTGAACATCCTCCAACCTGTGAAATACTCCCGGCCTGGATTATCTTTGTTTGGTTTTTGGAGAGGCGATTTTTGGACACTGCTTTTGACTAACAAGGAAAAAAAAATAGGAGATGCTTGACCTATCACCTATATCATGACTCTAGCCAGTGGTATCATTCTTCCACTTCCCTAATCCAGAAACTTGAATGTAGATCAATACACATTTGGCTGGCTGCAGGGAAGGCTCGTGCATTGTCGATATGGACTATGGCTACAGTTTATAGTTCTCTGTCTCTGGAAAGTGTATGTTGTGCTACTCCCAGTTTTTCAGTTTTATAGAAACAGTATGGGAGGCCCTACTGCTGGAAAAAAGCATTAATGTGGACCATCCGTTGCAGGAAACATGTGGACTTCCAGCCAAAGTCAGCCATGTGGAAGAGATTGAAAACAAAACCAGTGGTGCAGCATGGTGTTTACCAGGTCCACTGTCAGAATACACTCTACATCCGCGCACGTGCACGCTCATGGAATAGGGGTCATACACACAATTTTTTTCCTGCAACATGTGTATTATAAAAATATTAGGTTACAAAAACCTAAAAGAAAAGCAACAACTAATTCAGTGCTGAATTGAAACGTAACTACAAACTTAGCTGTATCCTCAAACAATAGTCTGATAAAATTTAGTAGTCAAACAATACTCAAACATATCTTCTTTGGTGGTACAAAGGATTCAGAGTTATTAGTAGTAGTTCGTTTTGGAAAAAGAAGATTTTAAAAAATATAACTCTTGAACTCAGAACTATTTGTACGGGCAGAAAATTTGCTCTTCAATTTCTAGGACCATCTTAGTCAAGACTCAGGGCCTTTTTCTCAAGATATAATTTTTTTAAGCAAGATTTTGCCCTATCTTTATTTTTTGCTGTTTGGCCAGAAATTCCACAAAATATGACCATACTTTGTGATTGAACTACACATCCATGCAATTCTGTTTGTTCAAGATTCGATCATTACTAGCGCATTTTAAGATCATACATTTGGGTACCATGGGGCATAATATAAATGGCGATTGCTATCTTTGGCTGTTCATTTTCTGAATAAAGTTATTATTCTCTCCTGAAGGTGCTAGGATTATTTGCTGGAGTTCTGCTGGAGAAGCAAATTGTGGTAATATGCCCAAATCTGGTATGGTTTATTTGGGCATTGTAACGCACGGCGCGTGATTTTGGGTTTCATGCCATGTTTGTTCCACTAATTCAAATTGCTTTCTCTCAAATATGATAACTGCAGGGTGTCCTGTCAGCAATTGTTTTTTCGGTTATACACCCGATGATAAAGGCCTTTCAGTGGCAAAGTCTGTTGCTTCGGTAAGTCCTCTAAGATTTAAGTTTCTATCTTAAAACAGACCAACTTGGGAGGGATCTAGGTGACTTTATATATAAAAAAAAGCAAGCACCAAATTTGCCTCGATAAGGGACCAAACTCATTTTGCTCAGTTTCTATCCTGTATCCATTTTTTTTTGGAATATATATTTATAATTTCATTTGTTTTGGGTATTGGTCATAAGGAACTTGACCTTTTGATCTTCTTGGCTGCTTTTCATTTACCATGTTATACACTGCTCACACATTTATCAAATCATATCATTTTGCTATAGGCATAAGATTTGTCAGTCGTGTGACTGAATAATTGTATAAACCAGTGAGTATTATGTTTCCACACTTCGCTTCTATTTTTTTAAATCTCTATAAATTGTGGCTCTTGCGGGTGGGCCTCTAGTTAAGCTGGTTAGATGGCTTGGGTAGCAGTCCAGGTCCTATTTCTGTGGGAGGCGAATTTCAGGCTGGGATTAAAATAAAATCCTAAATCTGTCCGAGCCGAAAGCACATGAAATCCCCTCGTCTGTCACACACCAAAGCACATGTCTAAGACTTAAGTCCCCTGGTGGCGATCGTTTCACATAGGCAGCTTTGAATTGCGTTGTGTATGGGTGGGGTGGGGCTTTGGGGGTTTTTCGACCTGCGTGAGAAGGTCGTCTTCTTAATGCAATGCTTTCGGGGCTGTCTTACTCCCTGCAGGTTGAGTTTTTTTAATGTGGCTCAATCTTTTTGAAATTAGCATAGACAGCTGCCATGAACAAGGGTCTTTCTACAGTTTCTCAGTAGCCAGTATGTGTTTTCTTTGGGAAAATTGGCATGAAAGGACAGGCCTGGAATATAGTGTTAAAAATCTCTCCACTTGCGTGCTAGTGTCCTGGGGGTCCTGTGTTCAAAGTCAGCCTGCATGCAAAGTAAGCAAGAAACAGGACATTCTGAAAATTCCCTTTACCTGAACCCATCTTGTGTAGGGGCTTTCAGCAGATAACTTATATCATAACACCATTTCTACAAAAGTTTGTCAAAGAAACATTCTTTAGGTTTACTATAATATGCAAAAAAATTAGCTCATTCGTATGTCTTTCTTTGCAGGTTCTTCAGGGAAATTGATTGATTTCTTGATGCCCCCTGTACCTTTCATTTGTAAAAGCTTGTTTGGCTCTTGAATCTCATTTATTTGGTTGCTACTCCCTACATCCCAAATTATAAGTCATTCCAACATTGTTGGAAGTCAAATATCTTAAGTTTGACCCAATCTATATGATAAAATAAAAAAACATTTCTGATACCAAATAAATATCATTAGATTCTTCATTATATTTTCATAGTGCACCTATTTGATGTCATAAATCTTTGTAATTCTCTATAGTTTTTTGGTCAAACAAAAAAATGCTTTGACTCTCCAAAAATGTTGGAATGACTTCTATTAATTAACATTATTGAGTTAATTTACAGTGACCATAGTTGCTAAGTGTTAGCAATTCAAACCTATTATTAACTCTTAGTATAGCTGAAGTGGAAACAGTAATCAATTTCTTGCATAGGCTGGTGTACAACTTATAAACCCCTGATATCAAAGATGAAGGATCTACTCTTGTTAGGGTCAATGTCAGAAAGATCAGGCAAAGTATACATTACAATGCTATTTCCTCAGTGAAAAAAGCATCTTGGGAGAAACGAATATCTATACTTTTTTGTAAACGCAATCCCTTATCTTATTTGCTTTCAACTTTTATTATTTTGTACCCCCTCCCCTCCTCCCCTCCCCAACACACACACACAGAGACATCCAGTTGCAGGGAATTTATTTTATCCACTAATGCTCTTTTTACGTCAGGCAACCATGATTGCACCTTTCTAGATGATATCTTTGTGATATTTATTGGGACATCATTTTGTAGAAATACAGTCATGCCCTATGATTGCAAGCTAAATGTTAGCCTTGTATAAAATTAAGCAGGTCAAGACACATGTTCATTGCCTCAACTTCCGTTACAAGGCTGGTTTCTAATCTCGGTCCACTTCATGCCAAATTTATCATGTGAAATTCTTTGGCTAGAGACATCCATCTATAAATGTAATGAAGTTCAGGTACTAATTTTTTACCACTCTGTAGATTTATCATTTTTACTTTCTAGATTCTACCATTCATTTTTTCTCTAGAAAAAATTATCTTCGCACTTGATCATTTTAAACTTCTATTGATTATCCAATTTAGTTTTGAATGATAAACATTACGCTATGGATATTATTACAGGCTAGTAGCTTGGGGAGTTCTTAAAATGTATTGAGGGCTTAGCCACACTTGGAATCACTTTGCTCTGACTTGCAGCTTTCATACGATTACAAATGTACAGCCAAACAATGACAGTTTAAGCAATACGAACATTTGTTCTCTACCCTTAACAATTATATTTGTTTTGTTAGTTCTCTTAAACATAAAATCGGATTGAGTAATGTTGAGGGTCCTGAATTGGTAGAAGGTTTTTCTTTGCTTCTGAAACTTAGTTTGCATTGATTCATTCCCCTCAAATGATCAACCATTTTATAAAAGGTACTTATCTTATTGTTTTACACAGGAGATTTGTGTTTTTTTGTAAGAAAGAGACATAGTAGTATAGTTGAAGGAACAGCAGACATCCCAGGCCTTTTCTGTCTGGCCAAGGCACAAAATATATGCAGATCTCATTCATTGGGGGCTTTTGATGAAACTCCTATGATGCTGTCACGCTATGCATGCTTCTAATGGAACCAAGCTTTTCTTCCTTTTTTCCTGTCACTGCTGTGTTTTTTTCCATTTTGCCCACATTCTCATTATTCTTAACATGGTGCACAGCTCTTTGTGGGCAGATGTTCTCTGTTCTATTCTCGACTGGTACAGTTTCGAAAATGAACGGACGCTGCCTTTGTACATTGTTTCCAGCTAGAGATGAAACATAGTGATACTCCCTACTTTGGCTTTTGGTGTCTGCTTCTTGGTGCTACCTTTTACATGTCATTTTCCAGTACCCGACCCAGTGGGAAGGTAAAACAAGGAACGCCACGTGGAGTGCGGAGGATGTTGATTTTGCTGAAAGTCACAGTACTAACTAGAAGTGTTCTGAAAAGTATCCGGAAACTTTCGTCTGCAATCTAAGAAGAATACACTATGGACTGCCAGGTTATATAGGAAATAGATGTTAACTGATTCTTGTAAAATGAGATAGGGTACATATGGCGCGGAAGGAAAAAATGATGATGAAATATAGTTGGGTTTCTGCTTCAGATCTTGTTTTGCTATGTAACACTTTGTGTAGTGACTTAGTGATTGCATATTGTGAGAAAAACCATGTATATATAGGGTGAGATTTATTCATTGTGATACGCGTCCCTGATTTGATCATGTAAATCATGGTCGCAGTTGCACAAGAATCAGGCATCGGCCGGTTTTTTGATGGGGGGACGTTTTGCAATCTAGTGTCAGTTACTTTTAAGGCCATTGAATGTAAGAATTTCGACGTATGTTCAACGAGATCTCATGTTGTTTCGACTGGACCTGCCCATTTAGTGTTCACAGCAAGCCCTATCTGTGTAAATGGATTCTTGGTCGAGCTTACATGATCTAAATTCCCAAATAATGACATCATCAATATAAACTTAACACGTTGCGGGGATCACTCATAACGGTCGGAATAAAAAACGTGTTATAAATTGCAACATTCTAACAGAGCCTACGAGGCCGTTGTATCGAATGATGTGGCAGCTCTGCCGAAACAATGCTTTTGCTCACTATACCCACAAGTAAAATAGTTAAAATTTTAGTAGTGACCAGTAGGGGGCTAATATTAAGTTTTAGTGGCCGGATTTGTCGGCGCTATAAGATTGACTATGGTATAGTAGGTACGTTTTGGTTCAAACTACTTCCGTTCTCGAGAAAGGATTGAAAGGTGGCGATGGGTAGCTCAACAAGCAATGGCAAGAAGCAGCAGTGCCATCTAGTCTACTCCTAGTACTATCGCGGCGGCTGCATAGCGGCCTATAACCTCTCGACCAACCTTTGGATCATCGTTTGGGCGCTATAGCCTTGTGATCATTGGAAAGAGCGACGAGGTGCAATGCATGATACCCCGTGATTCTCACCCCAAAAGTCAAAGCTTCATCGGTAGGTGCCAGGCTGAGAGTAGTAGAGCCATGGCCCCTAACGTGCACAACAAAAAAATTAAATTATTTATAATTTGTTTCCTTTCTAATAGCATTGAGCTTGACTTGGAAAATTTCCTCTGGCAAAAAGGCCTTTGTTTGTGATGCCAAGTTGTTTGTTTCTTTTTCTATTTTTTAGCTTTTCGTTATATAAGCGTCGGGATAAAATATATTTGCTAATATATTGAGAAGCACAAAAAATGTTGTTCTTGTCCAGCGTTTGTTCTTGAACAGCCATACGCAAGTTTTGGCCGGATAGACTTTTCAGGCTCACGCATAATTTAATACTCCCTCCATAGTTGAAAAAAGGCGTTTAAGATGACCGCGGTCGCCGAAACTTTGCTTGGTCTTTTTCTATAAAAATATTTATTAAAAATTATATATGTATACTTTTGTGAAAGTATTTTTTTCAAGATAAATCTATTGATATGATTTTCATTTCTAAAACTCAACGACTTAAAAGGATTATTCGGTTATGTTCCCCAATGTTTTGGCCCAAACCTTTTCAAAACATCTTTCTTTTCAACTATGGAGGGGGTACTTTTTTATTTATTTAAAGAGTGAGATTTACAAAATTCTTGTCTTATAATATACCTATTTATATCTTCTAGATAATATAATAATATAAAAACACAACTAGGTTATATAAAGAGTAAAATGCATGAATAGGCCATTAACACAGTAGCATTTTGTCTGCCGATTTGACCATCAACTTTGAAAGTGTATTTTTTAGGTCAAAAAAAACTTTACTTGTGGTGCACAAATAAGCCATACCCCTTCAGCTCAAGTTTTTTGGCCTATGTGGACTAACCTCTTTTATCAAAATGCCCCCCCTCAAATCCCTTCCTCTTCTCATTTAGTAGGAAACACCACCACATTTGCACTCTTTTGGGCATTTCGCCGAGCACCCAGGCGCGCGCCTTGACCATGAGCTGTGGCGAGGCTCGCGCCGGCGGCCTCGGCCTCCCATTTGTGTTGTGCCCCATTGGCCGGTGGCCTCCCGCGGCGCACTACCTCGCGCCCGTAGCCAGCCCGGATTCCACGCGTGAGTGCGAGGCCGGAGCTCCGGCCCGAGGCGAGCTTGCCTGCGTTGACCGCCTTCGGCTGCGACCATGGAGGTGGCGGAGGAAGCGGCGGCAGCGGCGGCGGCGGCTGCGCTGGCGCGGCGGCGTGGTGACGTCGCGATGTGGCGGCGAGGGTGGCGTCCACAGTGCCAGCGGCGACTTGCGGCCCGAAGCTTACGTGGCGGCTCCAGCGGCGCTGGCGCCGCCCGAGCAGCGTCGTCGACGTGTGCTTTCGCCACTCCGCGGCGGCGGCGGCGACAGCGGTCGCCAGAGTGCATCGCCCTGCACTACCGCAGAAGAGCGGTGACAGCTCGACGCTTAGCCGGAAGCGGTGTAGTGCGAAGTTGGGCGTTGAAGCTGGCGGAAGTGGCCGCGGAGGGGCGAGCATGAGGATGGACTCATTTGCCCAGCAGCGGAGCTGGCGCGGCGCACAGCGCCCGCCCGTCTCGTCGCGGCCAGCGAGGATAAGCGTCCCTCCGGGCCAGTGTTCAGGAAGGCCGTGGAGCTACTCCGGTGTCGGTGGCGTGGAAACGCAACCAGCCATAGGTAGAAAACAAGACTAGGAATGAGAGGGCGAAGGATTGGAGGGGGGCATTTTGATAAAAGAGCGTTGTCCACGTAGGCTTAAAAAAAACATGAGCTGAAGGGGTATGCCCTATTGATGCACCACAAGTAAAAGTTTTGGACCTAAAAATGCACTTTTTAAAGTTGATGGCCCAAATCGGCAATTTACACAAGTGTAAGCCTATTCATACATTTTACTCTTATATAAATCCACGCCACTAAAATACCGAAGTTGGTACTCAAGACTTAAAAAGTCACCCTAGGCGTCTTCTCACAGCGGGCAAGTCACTTATCGCAAAAAAATACCTAGGATACATATAAAATTGCTAGCATCCGTTGATGTCAATAAACTAATCGGGGACATCCACCGTAAGAAACCTAACGAGTTGAGTTGCACTTAGGTTTTTACATGTTGGTTTTGCCCTCCCCTAAGTATAATTTAAGCTCGCCCAGCGAGCTTCACATGTTCGGTTTTCAGAATTAAAAGAAAAAAAGAACTTGAGTAGTACTAATTTTAAACTATCCTAATTTTTACCAAATTTACATAAACAACTACACATATTTATTATGCCATGGGAAAATTGCTAGACTGACCTTGTGATCACCGGAAAAGACGACCGAGGTGCAATGCAAGATACCATGTGATTCTCACCCCAAGTCAAGCTTCACATATTCTGGTTTCAGAATTAAAAGAAAAAAGAACCCGAATAGTACTAATTTTTAAACTATCCTAATTTTTTACCAAATTTACATAAACAACTACACATATTTATTATGCCATGGGAAAATTGCTAGACTGTCCTTATTTTAAAGTCCAATTGCTCGTTTACCCTTATTTTTTTAACTTTGCATGTTCCCCCGCTTTTTTTATTCTTCCAATTGCATGGTTGCCCCATGTTTTTCTCCTATTTTGAAAAATAAAAAGGATGAACGGAAAATTTCCTCTCTTTATTAGTAGGTATAGATAAATTTATCGTGGAATATACTTAGAACCTCTTTGGCACAACTCACAATAACTTCATGAGTTGTTGTAAGCCTTTTTTTTTTTTTTTTTTTTTTTTGCCAAACACTCGTTTTCCTTAAGTTGTTTTTCTTCCCCTCACAATGACATGAGTTGTGATGAAACTAAAAAAATAATAGCTTATACCAGCTCTCTCCTTATTCTTTCTCTCATACATGCATGAAGCTATTTTGCTAGACATTTTTTTCAAAAACATATTAGCTTCACCTAAAGAATTACTCATGAAGCAGTTATTAAAAAGAAAAACAAGTTCACTAGTAAAGTTGAGCTGTGTCAAACGAGGCCTCACTATTTAGAGACACATGTGTTGATATTCTTTGATTAGTGCATTTTAAAAAAAAACGGAAATAGCAGAGGACACGTAGAAGACGGCAAACAGACATCAACACTATGATACCTTTTTTTTTTTTTTTTTTTTTTGATCCTCACACTATGATAAATTGATACCTACTAGTAATGAACAAAGTTGGGTTACAAAGGTCAAAGAAAAAAACAAGCGCAAGTTTTGTAACTTTCCACGCGGAGCGCTTCGAAGCGCGCGCGGAACAACCCATAAATAACACGCACAAGCGCCAAACAGGCAAACGGCACAGGCGTCCGGCGTGCGTGCGTGCCTATTTACATGTATCGTCACTACTAGTAGTCCGCACTCCGCTGCGGCCTCACAGAAAACACCAGCAGTCTATTCCAGTCTCGAGCAAAGCAATTAGCTTGTTCTTGTTGCAATGGTTCACGACCAACAAGAGCGCAGCGGCCGCACCGGCTGCGCTGGCCACCTCCTGCTCTTCCCGTTCCTGGCGCAAGGCCACCTCATCCCGTTCCTCAACCTGGCCAAGCGCTTCGAGAGCCTCGGGCAGCGTGGCGGCAGCGGCCAGCGCCGTCTCGACGTCACCATCGTCAGCACGCCTCGCAACGCCGCCAGCCTCCGGCACACGCTGCCGGCCGGATCGTCCATCGGCTTCGCCGAGCTGCCGTTCTCGCCGTCCGACCATGGCCTTCCACCCGACACCGAGAACCTCGATGTCGTCCCTTTGGATGCCTTCCCGCTTTCTTCTTCGCCACGGAGCTGCTCCGGCCGTCGTTCGACAAGCTCCTGGCTGAGCTAGCGGGGAGAGAAGGGCGCAAGAACGTGTGCGTCCTCGCGGACGTCTTCCTGGGCTGGACAGCCGAGAGCGCCCGCGCGCTCGGCGTCCAGCACCGCATGTTCCTCACCTCCGGCGCCTATGCCTCCGCCGTCACCTTCTCTATCTGGCTCCGCCCGCCGTCGTTCCTGCGCCCAGCCGGCCCTGACGACGAGCAGGCGCTCATAGACTTCCCCGACGTGCGCGTCCGGTACGCGGAGTTCTGAACGTGATCATCAACGAGGACTACGCCACCGACCCCATGCTGGCGTACCTATGCCGGATGATCACCCTCCACTTCCGCCACTCGGGCGGCATCGTCGTCAACACCTCGGAAGAGATCGAGCCGAAAGGTCTTCGACTCATCGGGAAGCTCTCCGGGCTGCCGACTTTTCGCCGTCGGTCCCATCATCGGCGGCCGAACAGCTGCTGACGACACCGCGCCGGACCAAGACATGTGCATCAAGTTCTTGGACTCCAAACCGCAGGCGTCCGTCCTGTACGTGTCGTTCGGGTCGCAGAACACGATCCCGGCGTCGCAGATGATGGAGCTGGCGCGGGGGCTGGAGGCCAGCGGGCGTCCTTTCATCTGGGTGGTGCGTCCACCGGTGGAGTGCGACGGGGCAAAGGCGTTCCGCGCCGAGTGGCTCCCCGACGGCTTCCAGGAGCGCGTCGCGACGTCGGGGCAGGGCGTGGTGGTGCGCGGGTGGGCGCCGCAGGTGCGCATCCTGGCGCACGCGTCCACGGGCGCGTTCCTGAGCCACTGCGGCTGGAACTCGGTGCTGGAGAGCCTGTGGCACGGCGTGCCTGTGGTGGCATGGCCGCTCATCGGGGACCAGCTGTTCGACTCCCGCGTGCTGCTGGAGCTCGGCGTCGGCGTGGAGGTGGCGTCCGGGAGGATGGTCGGCGGTCTGGGCAGCAAAGGGTGGGAGTGCGTCAGAGACGTCGTGGAGGCGGTGCTCGGGGACGGCGACAGGGCCAGGGACATGCGGCGGAAGGCTGCGGAGATGAAGAAGCTGGTGCTCGCGGCTGTCGGAGCCGCAGACGGCGATGGCGACGGCGACGGCAAGGGCTCGTCCGTGCTCGCCATGGAGCGCCTCCTCGATAGCGCCTTCGACTGATCGTGGCAAATTCATCGTTGGGAACACAGATAAATCTATTTTGCTGAAACGAAGGGCGTTGTCAGTACTAGCAGAATCTTGTGTTCTCGTACATTGTGAGTTCGTCACCTGTTGTCTGTACGAGGATGACAACAAAGCAAGCGGGAAGTCTTATGCCTAGTTCGACTTGACTGCGAGTTTTGGTCTGTGCCATGACATCGTCGTCAATAGCGAAAATACGATGAATCCAACACGTAACATGTTGCAGTACGGTCAAAATTCATCACAAAATTACAGTAGTACTGTAGTAGCAGTGTGGTACATCAAACTTCATACATGTCCCACACAACATAAACAATTGATTAGTGGCTTGCACGGAGAAAGCATGCATGTGGACATGCCATGGAGGATGGATGAGAACTGACAACTCAGCACATCGAAGTCGCTAGGCTTACTGCGCACCAGGCCTCGTATCATCACCAAATAGTCGACTACGATTATATCATTATACTAGATAGCTGCCCATCTTCTCTTTCTAGAGATGGGGACGTTCATGGCCCTTGGTTCTTGGAGAAGTTAACAGCCTGAAAGACGAGGGAGGGGTATGTTTGATCATGGATGCTAATTCGTAGTCCCTCCCTTTTAGTTAAAGGAGACAAACTAGTGAGGTTAATTAGGGGCTAAAGTGAATTAGCACCTCCAAGACGTGTTAATGGAGCTAATTTTTTGTGGGGATCATAAAAAACAGTCCTCTCTCCCTCCTCTCTGCTCTCTTTCCATCTTTTTAGCCTTGAATTAGCCCATGGATCCAAACATCTCAAAGAGCTAACGTTGAGAGGGCTAAAATTAGCCAAAAGGGCTAAAGATCCAAATAGACCCCGGATGAGGAACTCACATGAATATGACGTGTGTGTTGTTTCTAATAGTGGCGCGTATGTTCCAATGAACTCTTGTAGAAGACAGGAAGGAAAACTACAAAATGTCCATAGATCCAAACATCTCAAATAGCTGATGTTTAGAGGGCTAAATTAGCCCAAGTGCTAAAGATCCAAACAGATCCGGATGAGGAACTCGTAGGAATATGGCGGTGCGTGTTGCTTCTTGGTGGCGTGTATGTTCCAATGAACACTTGTAGAAGACAGGAAGGAAAACTACAAAATGCCCATGAATCCAAACATCTCAAAGAGCTAAATTAGCCCAAGGGCTAAAAGATCCAAACAGGCCTCAGATGAGGAACTCGCATGAATATGGCAGTGTGTGTTGTTTCTGCTGGTGGCGCATATGTTCCAATGAACTCTTGTAGAAGACAGGAAGGAAACTACAAAAAATTAAGTCATGACTCAATCGTCAATGCATAAGCATGTGCCACGGTGGTGATGCCATGGACCTAGAAATGAATTTTGAGGCTAACTGAGTTGTCAGGTTTCTTGTGGTGGAACCTAGCCACCCGAGTTTTCGAGTGGTAGGTTATCTTATTGGCTCGCTAGCTTGCTTTTGGAAGAACTTGGAAGTTAAAAAGCTTTAGAGGTTTAGAATTTAGATAGGTTAAGGTTTATCACTTCAAAAAATTTAAAACCCAAATCACCCTAGGCCAATCGTTCTTTACAGAGATTTATTTTAGGGTTTGTGGGACACTTGTGGACTTGATCGAGATGCTACTTTTTATAGGTCCGGTTTCTCAGTCAAAACGGCTCCTCCAGCTCCTCCACAAAAGCTAGTGCTGGATCTCCACAAAAGGCTCCTTACCTAAATGAATAAAAACGGACTGTACTTCTCCCCCGTGTGGTTTCATCTGTCCCCTACCAGAACAGAACTCTACTCATGAAATGCAATGCCACCGTAGCTGCTTATTGTTCAACATGTCTCCTTATGATTTACTTCTATCGCAACGGTGTGGTCTCAAAAAAATGATTTACTTGTTTTAGTTATCACAAACGAATCAACTAGCATGGATTACTAGGAAACAAATTGATGGCGAACGAAATGCACCATACTATGAAGCAAACTGCAAACACAACCTGAAAGATCGGGTTCCCTGATAATGAAATTATACAACCATTAATCCCATATACATTGATGACCATAAAAGTTCTGATATGACAGCCTTTCAGCAAGGAACTTAGCAAGTTTTATAGCTTTAGGCCCAGGTCTAAGAACATCTGGGTTACCTGAAATGTCGCATGGACTATCATGCCCAACACCTATGCACCATCCTCCTGTAACTGGCTCACCAGGAAGGCGGTGTAAAATTTCAGCATCAATGTGATCAAGCACGTGATCATCTTTCTGAAATCTAGTACCAAAGGCTGCACCACTATGGGTCATATTTTCTACATCATCTATAGTTAATAGGCGTGGCTCGTTTTTGGAATGAGCATCCCATGTTGAATAGTGCAGGTCATGGTTAACTACAGTCTTGTTGAATTCAGGGAGTTGCAAAAGAACTGTCTGAAAATATTTTCTGTGTGGCAAGGGCATGTTAGTGTAGTACATCAGCAGAGTTCTTGGCAGATTATCCAAACCAACAATACAATATTCAATAAATTTCCGAGAAAGGATAACAGACGAAGAGCCTGCAAGGAAACAATAAACAATGTTAGACATAAATAAAAACAGAGTATAACAAACAAGAAACAAGTCAAATAGCACTAAACAATGATGTGTAGCAGCTATATAGTGTTGTCATGGTCATCTGATGAAGTTGAAGATCACAAAGAAATCTGTGGATATCTTCAACTCTCATCTATGTTTTGAAATCTTTATTGAAGGTTTATGAACCTACACAAATATCAATAACAGAAGCAATCCAAAGTACACTAGTAATATACAGAAAACAATAAAAGAAAAAGGAGCATTTTGTGTCAAGGTAACACAATGGTGGTCAAATGGAACTCAAAATAGCATATTTATTTTAAGAGAAAAACAGGTTTAAAGGTCATACTTTGAAGCCTTTCATAAATTGGTGGATTTCCCTATTTATATTACATAACACACAAAAAAAAAATATATAGTCAGAGTTCTAAAGCCCAGATGTAATCCAACAGCAATAGAAGGCATGTCGTTTCTAACACACAACATTTTGTCATCGACATTGACTAGTCAACAAACTATAGCAACTCAAGTTGGGACTGCCACACAGCCATATCAGCCTTGGTGTTGTTAGGCTGTGGTCAAGCCGTTTTCAAATGATACAACCATAAAATCAAAGGTTACATGCCATAAGCCAAAGAATTTTGATCTTAAAACACGATATTATAGACAGTAGCATTCTGGTAAGGTCTTGATAGACGAGTACATTTTTCTTAAAATGGACAAGAAAAAAAAAACAGTAACAGAAAAATCCAAAATGCACAAGGAATATAAAGAAAATAAAAAGAAGGGGCATCAATCACAGCATATACTCCCGCCATTCCAAATCATAAGATGTTTTGGCTTTTCTAGATACATAGATTTTACTATGGACTTATTACATAGTAAAAATGTTTCTAGAAAACCTCAAATGTCTTATAATGTGAAATAGACCAAATTTAATTGGTTACACAGATCTTAAACAAAGATTGCAGCCCAAGAACACCAAAGCAGGCATGATGTTCCAACCTGCCTCATCATACATTGGCAAGTCGACAAAAAAATTAGCAATTATGCCGATTATGACAGAATGGATCATACATTGGCAAGTCGACAAAAATTTAGCGATTATGCCGATTATGACAGAATGGTGCTGTAGGTGGGAATGTCAAATCGTATCCTTGGCCTCCTTAGGATATGTTTTTCAAAATTATACAACAATAAATTCCAGGGTTATGTGACTTGAGCCAAGAAATTTGATCTTAAAAACATGATACTATATCTATAAATAAGAGCATTCTGGTAAGATCTTGAGTAGAAGAGCAAAGTTTATAGAAATGAACCTAACAAAGTAAGAACAGAAAAAACAAACAAACCCAAAAGCAATATATGGAAAATAATAAAGGCATGGAGCATTTTGTGCATAAACGGTGAAGTTTTGAGTTAAACATAGTATTATTTCAAAAGATGTCCAGTTCTATGGCCATAGTTGAAGGCTTTGTAGAAATTGGAGAATTTCATGACTACTGTTACATAGCCCAAGCCCCAAACCCAAAAGGTCTAGTGATGATGCAGTTCTAATACCCAGCCACAGTTATGCCAAAACAGGCATGACACTCTGACCTGAAAACCATAGTTTTTTTCAAATGATTTGCCCACATTGTCTAGTCAACATATTAGCGACTAAGACAAAGTGAGACTGTCAACAAGTGGGACTGACACACCGCATTGGCGTGCAGTGGGGCCTTTTCAATTCATAAAACCATAAGTTACTGGGTTATGTGCCAAGAGCCAAGAAATTCAATCTTAATAACAAGATGCTATATCTATAGAGAATATCATGCTAAGCTCATGCATAGAAGAATAACGTTGCATGCAGATTATCCTGAAACAGTAACACCACCAGAAAAAATTCTAAAACACAAGCATATATGAAAAATAGTAAATGCATGATGCATGGGTTAATTTGAATACATAACGGTAGTAAAAATTAGTTTTAACATAGTATTATCTCAAAAAAATGTACAGGTTATGTGGCCATAGTTGGAAGTGTTGTAGAAATTGGTGCATTTCATGACCACTGTTACAATAGCACGAGGTATTATGGTGATACAGTACTAAAACCCGGCCATAACCCGATTACGCCTAAAGCTGGCATGATGTTCCAACATGCAAAAGATCAATTTCTTGACCACAATATCTAGTCGACAAAATTTGGGAAGTACGACGGGTTGCAAGTGGAACTAACACAACAGTCTTGGCATGATTGGGATCTGGTGAGGCCTTTTTCAAATCATACAACCATAATTTCCTAGGTTGCCATGATCCAAGAATTCATTCTTAAAAATATGATGATATATCTATGGACAATAGGTAAGCTCTTGCATAGAAGAGTAGTTAATTTGAAGTTATTTTATAACAGTAACAGCAACAGAAAAATATCCTAAACACACAAGCAATATATGGAATATAATGAAACATAGGACATTCGAATACATAAACAGTAGTTAGTGTTGAGTTAAACATAATACCAATTCAGAATTAGTCAAGGATTGTCTGGACATGGTTGAAATCTTGTAGAAATTGCGAAAAAAGGCCTCTAGATTTTTTAGACATTTCATTTAGTTAAATAGGGATATATATGGTCAGCAAACCAAACGACCAGCTTACTGAAGGGTCCATAATACCCTATGTCCTCTACCTACGTTGATTTTCCATTTTAAAATTTCAAGTGGCCAGCCATCAAATCTATAGTGATCACAGTTTACATCAACAAGAAGCACACTTAAAGAATTAAATTATCTTGTTAATTAACACTGACCATGTGCATCGTACCAAACAAACCAGTAAAATGATAATCAACATAAGAAAATTAATTGGTAACAAATCCATGCCCACCCCAAAATATTTTCACTTAATCACCATTTTGGACGATACAAACCTCGGACATTACTTGGTGAAAAATCTAATGATAAATATCCCTTTGTTGTATATTTGTGGCTAAAGTGAGTGCAATCATTTTTAGGTCACAACAGAGGTAGTTTATATTTACATGTTCAGGAAAGCATGCTTTGCTCTGGTTATATAACAGGCATCAACAACTTAAAAATTGGACAATGTCACCAGTCAACTGTGTTGACTATTGGCATTATAAAGCATTTTATTCTATATTGTTCTAACGTTATGTACTGACAAATAAAAGAGAAAGTATGGGAGTTATTCCATGCCTCACCCTTGGATTGTGAGTCATGCAGTAAAGATAGATAGTAAAGACAGTACTCCCTCACCTGTAAACAGTTTATAAGCATTTGGTAGATCACGCTTTTGGGTGGCATAAAAATGTCATTCCTGGATGAGAGATATAGACCAGGATCAACGATGATTGGCCTTATTTGTCTTTCCCTGGATGCAGAGACAGACAGACAATGTAAATAACTTCCGGCTGAGAGAGAGAGAGACTAGAATCAAAAATGATAAAGTGCCCTTACTCCTTCCAACCAATATAGCTAGTATGCTGAATGAAGTTGAGATCCTTCGGAAGGTATGAAAAAAACATGCAGGAGGTCTGCAAACAATTTGGAAATAAAGTTACTTTCCTAAACTAAATAAGTAATACCTTTCCACTAGCTATCAACAATTTATGACATAAATGAGTACAAGTAACAAACAGGCAAACAGCTATCGTAAACCCTAATAAGATTAAAGTAGCAAGTTCCCATGACTTCAAGTTCCGTTCAGAAACGCATGGTGGACTCAAGTAGGCAGTAAATAGCATAAACCTTAGCTTAAAAATAATCTGCTGCCCAAGGTCAATGAGAACCAATCGAAAGCATTGGTTGACTAAGACCACAATATTCTTTGTGGGACAAATATGTCCCTCAATGCAATTGACTTCAAACTAAAAAAAAAGTGGGGCGGGAAATTTAAAAAATAGTGGCCAGGAGTAAAGCTAGCTAATACACTCTTATTTATTAGCATGGCACTTTCATTAATCGTTGGGAGTGTTAATTCGACTAAAAAGACTAAAATGAGCACACTTTTATAGATGAAGTGAATTGTTCCTTGGTGAATCGGCATAAGATGATACAACAAACTGATTATTTAGTTTCAACCTGTTCCTTTAGATACCTGCCAAAAAAACGAGTTATAATCCTTAAATCCATCTTAGCCCCATTCCTCCAAACCTTTCTATATCCATTCTCATGCATTAGGATGATCTTCTGAAAGAGAACTATCATGTACAATAAATTGATTCGCCTACTTGATAACACCAAATACAGAGTTGCAGACAGATCTATCAGTGCTAAACAATTTATAGAACATTTCATGCAAACATCAACAATCTATCAAAACAAAACAGATATAGATAAATACTCTTCTGATCACCCAAATACCAAGATCTATATATATAAAAAACTCAGGAACACTAGGGTCTACCGACACCAAAAATTAGCGGGATAAGGGTAGAGAGGAATCACCATCGGGTGTCACGAGCGGGTACTCATCGGCGTCGAGGTGCACGAACCAGTCCCACCCCTGGTCGACCCTCAGCAGCAGCGCGGCGCCGTGCAGCGTGGCGGCGAGCGCGGAGGCCCCGCGCGGGTTGGCGAACCCGGGGTCTCCGACGACATGGACGTTGTCACGGCCGGGGGCAACCCGTGCGCTACGAGCGAGCCGGGCGCGGTCTTCCGCGGAGGCGGCGCGGTCGAGCAGGAGGAGGTAGACGTTGCGGGGATGGTAGGTGGCGAGGAGCAGCCGCTGGAGGCGGTCGGCGTCGCCCGCGGATCCCGTGAGGAGGAACGCGAGTGAGGGCGGCGCCTGGCCCGCGGAGGCTGCGGACGGGAGCGGCGCGAGGCGGAGCGGCGGTGGAGGCGGCGAGGGGGCCGGGGTGGAGGAGGAGGAGGAGAGGAGGTGGAGGGTCAGCAGCAGCAGCAGGGAAGTGAGGAGGAGGCACGGGAGCGGGCGGGAGTCCTTGGGGAAGACGCTGTGCGGCAGGGCGGAGGGCGCGGCCGCCGCGGCGGATTGCATTGCATGGGGGAGAGGGGAAATTCTGGGCTGCTGGTGTTGCGCTCTGCTCTGCGGCCTGCGGGAGGGGGGGGGGGAGAGAGAGCCGTGCGGTAGGGGAAGAGGAAAAAGTTTTGCCACCAAGTTTGGTGAAACTGATGGGACTCGCGGGCTTCCTTCGTTTGATGTGTGTCAGGTTGTGTGCAGCTTCGATGAGTTTGGCATCAGGGCTTTACGTGCAACAGCCGGAAGCTAACAGCAAAAGTTTTTCCTAATTATGAGAAAAAAAAACAGCAATTTTATCTATTTCTCGTGCATCATATGTCGCCTTTGGCTAACCGCCGTCCAAAACCAAAATAGGACTTTGTCATGTGAATATCAGATGACGATGTGTCCCAATGTTGATTTTACCGCAGTTGGTAAATAAACAAAGTTTATTTTTGTTTTTAAAAAAAGTTGTTCCTTTAGGATTAAATGTTCACTTGGTTTACGGTGGGTGCTACCGTGACTGAGGGACTCACCCCCTCCCCCACCCAACCCTTGGCCCTTGTCCCCTCCCGAGCCGCCGCGATGGTAATCCAGCGACGGATATCAACATGGACGCACCTGTCGGCGCCGCTACTTCGACTGTCACAAGCTGCTTCCTCGAGCCATATCCATTGGCAGAGGTGATGAGCAAGTGCGCAGAGCCTCCCGCTTGGCTCGTTTCGGTCGCCCCGATGCTGGACGAGCTTGCTACCTTTCCCGGCTGCCCTGCTATGGCAGTCGTCTATCTAGAGGATCAAGCTTCGCTGAGGGTCCCTTGTTCTACGTCGACAGTTCCTCGGTGCACGGCGGACCTAGGCCCACCTCCGTCATCGCTTGTGCAGGGCACACCTCCACTTATGGCGGGTATTGTGGCATCAGAGGAAGGATGGTGAGGCTGGGAAGCCTGCAACGGATGGTGTTCAGGCATCAACTGAGCTAGGCACTGAGGACTCACCCTCTTCGAAAGAGGTCGTGAGGCGTCTAGCTAGGTTTACCAAGGAGGTCCTGGTGACGAGGCAACCACCATGTATACCTTGCCCCTTAGGAGTAGATGGATTGTTGCTTAGTGGATGGACCACATCCCGACGTCCAAACGTAGCGAAGTGCTGCTGATGAAGAGGACGGGGTTCCTAGAACCTTCAACAGTGTCTTTGCTGCCAAGCATTCCTACAACTCCTACTTCAAGGGCAACCTATCGGATAATTGAAGATGTGGAGGCTCTCAAAAAGTTGTTCCTAGCATGCAAGGCAATATCCGGTGGAGCTGCTGGCCTTCGGCCACGACGTCGTAGGCCGCACGCGTAACTTAGGTTGATCCCATTGGATCCCAGGGTTGTCATAGCCAAATGTAGCCTCATTGAGTTTCCAGTCGGACAGGGTATGAGCTCTCTTATATTTTATTTAAAATTTCTATCTTCTTAATGCAATGATACACAAAGCTCTTACGTATTCAAGAAAAAAGGGAAAAATAAACTTTGTTTCATTTTTTGGGAAAAAAAAAAAGAATCAAGAACGACTTGATATTCACTTTGTTCAATTTCCGTGCTAAGTCAAAAGGCGTATATGACTTGTTAGTTCCAAGTGATGATGCTACTTGTCCTATAACGTTGTTTTTTTATTTTTATCTGAAGATAAGCAAGCCTTTTTGTTAACTTGTTATAAGCAAGCCTTTTGATACTACTTGTCCTGTAACGTTGAGACCTAATCGGATTGACGGACTGTTAATATTTTGTTATAAGTTTAAGTTTCCACCACAATTCTCTAAAACACCAAAAACGCAAACTATGGGAACAGCAAAGATTATAGTGCATTTTATATTTTATATATGTATATGTCTGAGAGAAAAAGCACGGGATGACATGGTTATGTAGACTTGTACAGTACTGCGTCAAATATACCCAGCATCATTCAACCCGGCGATAAAAGCAAGGTGGAGTCCTGTGAATCCGCAGATGCCCTGCTAGTGCACAATCCAAGCAAACAGTGCCGAGTGAGCATGGCAGTACCAGCAAGCATGTGTGCAGCGCCATATCCAGCCCACATGTAGGCCCGCTAATGGGCGGGATTGAGCGGTATTTTTGGGCGGGTTTTAATAATGCTTATTATCGCGGGTGGAAACGGGCCGATTTGTGTGAAACGGGTTGGGACGGGTTGGGTTGAGGACACGGGACGGGTTGGGACGGGTTGAGGCTCTATGGTCATAGATCGGCACATAAGTCATATATCATCTTCCGTCGTGCGGGTTGGGACCGACGGTCGGGGGGCATTGGGGCCGGGGTGGGGGGGCGGGTGGTAGTTAGAGTTTTTTAAATATGGGTTGGGACGGGTTTAAACCCGTTAGCAGGCCTACCCACATGCCTGGGGTCGTATCGTACGGCATGCCTGTCGTACGGTACCCCTCTTCTGCCGCCATAAAGACTCGCTCCTGCCACTGCTCGCCAAACTAAATGCCAGGGCCGTGCGCTGCTGCAAAGACGGCTGACCCAGCCAGCAGCTGCTTGGCAATGGCTATGCAACGCCAGTGATAAGCTTGGGCTGCGCCTGCGAGCAGGTTGCCACTTTGCCAGTGGCCACTTCCACTTCCAGCCAAAAGCCAGGAGGAAAGATGAAAGAAGAAGAGAACGCCGCACGGACGATCCACTGAGCAGAGGATATCCGCGGACGGTGCCACCGTGCCAGTGCCACGAATGCGGCCGTCTCTTCGCTTCCGTGTAGCTGGAGAGTATCCCATGGATGAGCATGATTTGCCGGCCTCAATCACGCGGAGACGAGACGACGGAAGCAAAACCCGTCGAAATCGTATGGTAGAAAGCAAAGGCCGCCCGGTGAGTGGCAGACATGTCGCGCTCCATGTTGTATGCTCCCTCGATGATTGATGTCCCATCCCTACTGCGCTGCGATGGCCGATGGACATGGACTGGAGTAACAGGCTTCACTATCCAGTTTGGCGCGCGATAGGATAGGGACACAGTCCCACAAGTTTAAGCTCATCGCCATGACGATGACTCCATGAGTCTTGTTACAGCAGAAGCAAGATTGATTGCACAGGACATTTGATCACGATGACGCTCTTGTGCCTCTCGTCTGCAGCAGCTGCAGCGGCAGCTGCTTCATCGACCTCCTAATCCTACCATTTCCTATCAAAACTAGAGAATTGCAAAGGAAAACTACGAAGATAAGGAGCGGAGGCAATCATGGCCGGTCTCCAGTCACCTCCATCCTCCATCGCCAAGGAACATCGGTCAATCACTGCAGCAGCATCACTTGGCCTTGGCCTTGGCGGCGGCGGTAGCGCGCGCCGCGGCGCGCTCAGCGCGGCGGGCCCTGGCGCCGGCGCGGCCGGCGGCGGGGGGCGGTCTCCACCTCCACGTGGCGGCGCATCTCCATGACGCGGCGGTGGGAGTTGGAGTGCAGCAGCGGCGAGAAGGTGGGGCTCAGGATGGGGCGGTACTCCGGGAACAGGCGCCCGGACTTGAAGCGCACGCCGCACGCGTTGCACAGCGTGCTGGGCCCCGCAGGGGGCCCTGCCGCCACTGCGGCGTCTCCTCCGACGCGCAGTGCGTGCACCGGCGCCGCGGCACCGGCGCGCCGCCCGCTGGCGGGACCGGGGCCGGGGCCGGGGCGGGGCAGGGGCGCCGGCGGCAGGACCGGCGGGACGCTCCACGGCGCCGTCACACGCCGCCGCCGCCGCAAACCCTTGGTCCTCGGCCCCACCGCGTGCGCGTGGGGCAGCGGCTCCAGGCGCCCCACGCCCGCCGCCGGCGCCGACGGCGCCGCCTCCACCGCCGCCGACATGGTCTCCACCGAAGGGAACGCGTCCATATTCGAGAGCCACTCCAGCTCCTCCTCTTCGTCCGCCCCCTGCCCACCTCCGGCGGCCGCCAGGTCCAACCCCCTGCAAGAACCACCCCAAAGAAAGGACGAATTTTTTTAGCGCCCATGTCGCGAACCCAACCCCAGCCGCAGCAGCCATGGGAGAAACGAGAACAGGTACCGCGTGGTCAAAGAAGGCATTCAAGCTGGCGTCCGCGCCGCTCGCGAGCTCCTCCGCCGCCGGGTTCCCGTCCGCCGCCGCCCCGCACCCCGCCATGGTCGCCGCCGCCGTCAAGACAGAGGGATAAAGAAATGGAATTTTTATTCGATTACTTGAACACTTCTATTCGGGATGATCCGGGTGGGCTTTTTATCATCCGCTTTCCAACCCTTTTTTTGTGAGGTTTGTTTCTACCTCAGCGGTTTCACAAGTTATGCAAGCGAGAATTTTGTCTGGGGTTCTTGAGATGATGCTACAAATCCATAGGTTTTAACGAGGGTAATAACCCCATGGCGTTCACGTGGCCGTGGGGCTGGTGTGCCTGCCTCTCAAGTCTTGGGGGCTGGCACTGTGGCTGAGGACGATTTGGATTTGTTGGCCCGCTTAGAACAGAGGATCTTCCATTAGGGTTTGAGTTTGGGTTTGCTTCAGGGTTAAGCACAGGCAGTGGAGAAGAACAGAAATGGAAGGAGGAAGATCGATCCTGCTGGCTCCATCCAGGCCGTGGCGGCGCATGCATTTCGTGACATGAGGTCCAAGCTTTCTCACACGGATACAGCTGCTCTGCTGCCCCGTATTTTGAGATGAACTGTATCCTGTTTTTAGTGGGCTGTTTCATGGTATTGTATTAATGCACTTATACAGATAGAAAGCTGTTTCACCTGTCGTGATCCCTTTTTGTTTCCTAAAAAATGTCCACATGCAATTCTCCCGGCAGTAGGTGAATTGTTAAAATTTTGTACCGGCTATCCTCCCGCGCTGGCGCTTTGATATGAAATGGAAAAATAGTAAGAATAATGGCCCTGAAACTTGAGGAGACGTGCGAGACCCACCTCGGCTTAGTTGTGTGGTAGTCTCAATTCTTGACTTCTTAATTTCTTTTTACTCGGGTCAAATATGCCATTTAGTCCTGTCAGTATTTAGGATTTAGAGTTAAATTTCTTTTAAGTCAAAAAAAACGTTTAGTCAAAATTTTCTTTTTAAGTCAAAAATATATCATCCCAAAATCATAATCAAATGAAAGATCGTGCTGCGAACTCATTGTTCATTCTATGGCTCTACTAATGACAAACATCAAGGATCAGTTAACCAATAATCAATAAGAATAAAGAATACGACCATGAGATCTCTAAAATGACAAGAATACTAAAAGGGGATCTGAATCTGAATAGGGCTTTTAGTTCTTTCATAGAAAACCTTCAGCTGAAGGAGATTAACCTTGGTTGAGAAATGTTAATAAAACTTTGGCAACTACTAATTAAAAAAAATAGATATAGATATAAATATAGATGTAGATGTAGATATAGAATGGAGAAAGTGGCAACCACTTCATAGTTTTTAGAGGAATGAGACAAGGAGACCCTTTGTCTCTACTCCACTTCAACCTAGTTGTTGATGATCTAGATCGTATATTATCTCAAGGCTAAACATGATTTTTTTAAAAAAAAAAAAATGAACAATTTGACACTAAATTGAAGGTGGTATTACCCACACACAATATGCTAGTGACATAGATTTAACTTCTTGAAGTCGGTTTGCTCAAAAAAAACTTGAAGTCCATAAGAAATGCATAGTAAATCTGAAGTTTCTACTATATTGCTTTGAAAGATGACTACTTAAGATCAATTACCACAAAAAATGTTTTTTTTTGGGGGGGGTGTTAAAAAAGAGGTAGTAAGGATAGATAATATGCTCAACTACAAAATTGTTGGTGTTAACTATGAAACAACTGGATACTAATTAGTGATAAACACCCGTGGATACATGCTTTTGACGAGATAGTTGAAAAAAAAGGAGAGAAAAAGGGTTACAACCATGGGAAGGCAAACACTTTATTTTGTGTGAGTTAAAAGGCAAACACTTGACCTAAGGTGGAACACTTATTTGACAAATACCTCACTAAGTGGTCTATCAATATAATATGACATGGACATGTTTTAGTTGAAAGGAAATCATCAGCATATGGATTTGGCTAGAGCTAAATTCTTTTGGAGGGATGATTGAGACATTCAAATACCATATAGTGAAGTGGGAGACCTTGTGTTTACCAATATCACGGGGGGGATGGGGGGGGGGATGGGCATTGAATACAAGAATGATGAATGATTCACTTTTACTAAAATGGTTGTGGCTATTGTATAATGAAAACCCCAATGCTATATGTTGCAATCTCTTAAAGAAGATTTTTTTATCCAATCATCTCTTTGCTAAAAGTACTAGGATAAGGGCTCTAAACTTTTGGGAAGGAATCCAACACTTTGTTTGGGGAGGATACATTGATAATTGATGTACCTCTTAAGTTGTTGCTACAAAATTCTACAAATGATGTAAAAGGTTTTGCAAAGTATAGTAGAAGAGGAATGGGAATGGGGCTTTGACTTTAGGAGACCACTAGGCCAATAGGTAGAGGAATAGACACAACTGTGGGACACGCTTGATAATGTCAACACTTCAACTCAATCAAGATGAAGACAAGGTGCTTCATTGTTAAGAAAAAGTTAGCATATAGACAATAGATATGTGTATGTGATGCTAACTTCTGAGGAGTGGTAAATAGAAAAAAAAAATGTAAAAATTGCAAAAAAAAAAAAAATACCATCAAGGATTAAGATTTTTTTATTGTAGTTGTGACACTAGAGACAGTAGGATAGCCCCTTTCCCGTTTTCACTTTTACATTATGAAAAGAAGTTGAAATCAGGAAGACTGAGGGCAAGATTAAAACTGGGATTCATGAATAACGAAAACCAATTTGAACAAAAACATGTCAATAATAGTCCTGATCCAAAAGGGTTAAACGAGCTGGGATGTTGATCCACAGAACAAATTATAAACATGACTTTAAACATGTTCAACACTATCACAGCTAAGTAATTGTCATACCATAAGGTCCATAACATGACAAGAGTGTAGGGTACAAAGAGTGCAACGCCATAATTCCACAAAACAAAACAGCCCATTATTATCATTGTTATTATTTTTTCAAATTTGCCCCCAAAAATCTAGATGAATATAAATGCAAATTTGAGTGGGTTTTAAATATAAAAATCAGAGCTGGGCAGGTACTTGATTTATCCTAACCGTTTTCGTTTCTAAGTGCAATATATACAGCGTTAACAAACACAGGTTTCTGTAAACAAGAAGCATTGGTCAAAGCGGGAAAAAAAAATTGTGGTCACGATGTCTGCTTGGCAACATGGCAAGACTATCCGTGCGGCCAGAAAAAAAATGTGGTCAGTGACTCAGTGGTCACGATGGCTTCTCGGGAACAGTGGATGCGGAAAGCCGCGTAAACATTGGTGGCGGTCATCATGGGCATGGGCTCTATAAACACGGAAACGACAGATCGTGTGCATCAGCAACACAACAGCCTCCCTAATCTCGACCGTGCGAGCACCAGCCCACAAACGGCCCTGCGGGAGATTAGGCTGTGGGCCATTCTAGGTTCTCCTCAGCCCACAAACGGCCCTGCCGGGTGGCCTTTTCTTTTCGCGAGGCACGCTGACGCAGGACGCGCTTGGTCCAAGAAGGCCGAACGGTCCCTGAGGGGCCCGCGCTCCATCTATTCTATGCCTACTAATAAAGAGAGAAAATTTCTTATCTACCTCCTTAGGTCTGCCCTCCCCCTCCCGTATCTGTCTCGATCTCCTAATAATAGACCGCGGAGCGGCCTTCGCGTACTACGCGGGCAGAGTCCAACTATAATTACAAGCCCATAAAATCATAGAGATTATAATCAGAGAATAATAGAGAGGATAAAATCAAAATTGCTCCACAAACTAATATTGAGGCAACCGCAAAAAGCCCTTGGATCGGAAGGAAAAAAAAATCAAGATCGCTTGAACTTAACAACCCGACTTATCAGTCAATATACATTGTTGTTCTCTCACAACAAAACAACATCCGCTTTATCACCACGGGGTGCCGATGACAATTTTAGCTCTATAAGTGAAGTTGCTTCCCTAGCCGAAGCACAAAAAAAACTATATATTTGTAAAATTTTAGTTAGTTTAAATATTATAATTTGTGAAATATATTGTTCATAATATACATATTGTCATCGAGGGTGCCGATGCAATTGCCATTGATTTTAAAACTATAAGTGAAGCTGCTTCCCTAGCGAAGCACAAAAAACTATATTTGTAAAATTTTAGTTAGTATAAATATTGTAATTTGTGTAATATGTTGTTCATAATATACATATTGTCGTCATCGAGGGTGTCGATGCAATTGTCATTGATAGATTGAAAGATGCCGAATCTGTAAGGGTTGAGAAGTTGTTATTAACAACTTAAGAACCCGTTGCAAACGACGGGCATGTTTTGCTAGTCGAGACAAAGTTCCGCTTTGGTTCACGTTGTCGGTTTCTTTGGGGCATGTTATCCGCCGCCCATTCGGATGGGCCGCCCACCTAAAAGGCCCGCTGAGCACACTTCCGCCTTTACTCCATCGTCTTCCTTTCGCGCCCGTCGGCCCCCCCGCCTCGTCGGACATCCGGCGAGCCCTAGGTCCCCGGGCGGCATGCGCGCGCCGCCCTTCCCTCTCTTCTTCTCCCCCCGGCAAACCCTAACCCTAGGCGCCACACCCGCCGCCCTCCGAAGCTCGAGCACACCCCGCCATGGCTGACCTCGACACCCACGCCGCCTACCCATACCCAACCGGATGAGTGCGACATGGCCCGCCGGCGACGCCCCGCCGCCGCTCATTGCCATTGCCGAACCGCCCGACCACCACCGCGTGTCGATGACCGCAGGCGGCGGATTTAACGGATTCTACAAAACCGGGAGGAGGAAGAGGGAGGCGGGAAAGGCCGCCAAACCCTAACTTCCGGGAACGCCACCGCTGCCGCCGCCGCCGCCGTCGCCGTCGTCTCTGTTTTGTTGGTGGTCTTTGTCGTCCGCGGCGGGCGTGGGGCCGTGGGCGGCCCACACAGGGTGGTCGGCGCGAAGGCTCACCTGTTTCTTTGTGGCACACGGTGCGTTCCGGTGCTTGAATTTTGTAGACCTGTCAAGTGAAGCAGAGATCGGTGCCCCTACTCGCGTCGGCTTGCTGGCTGAAGTAATAAAATCCAAACAGCCAGGGCACGTCATCTAGGTGCAGAGCGGATGACTAGATTAGCGCGTGCGTGCGCGTGTGTTCGGTCCCCCCCGGTAAAGCATGCGTAGCGTAGTAGGCTGATCGGCGTGGGCGTGGGCGTGCGCGAGGTTGCGGACTACGCGTTTCGGCGTTTCCCAGCCATGTTAACCATTCAGCGGATTGACAGGGTGCAGGAACAGGAACGGCCCTGCGTGTGTACCAAATAAAATGGACCTGGGACAGAAGTGCGTACGCGCTGGGATTACACCAAACCATGTGCTTAAGACGAGCTTAATGACGGGTGGCAATGTGCAATGATATGGGGTTCTGGCTGCAGGGAAGAAGGAAGGAGAGGCCGGGCGTACTCTCCCCGCCCCAGTCCAGCTCCACTGTTCAATCCATGTCACGGTCTAGTTGTATACCAAGTTGGCACGTACCGTTTCCACCAACAAAAACAATATAATCACCACCGAACAAATATTCTCGTCCGGATACGCTAACTCACTCTCGTATTAAGCCGCATCGCCATGCGCTAATCGTCCTCGGTAATTTGGCTGTGGCAAACAAAAACATTTTGTATTGGCACATTACTTATAGCAAAACTCCAATAATTCCCAGAAAAGAACAGCAACGATATAATATCAATCGAGAGAGAGAGAAAAAATCAATTGCTCAACTATACTGTACAAGATATGCTTTAGTTGAGCAAGTATCAAAACTGCATATTATACTGCATCCAGTGCCATTAATTTGGCTTAATAATAAACCTAAACAAATGATGAACCGCATGCAGAGAAGAGAGGGGAAGAAACGACGATAATGTAAGGCCACAATAATGGCTTAATAATCATCCACCCTTCCAAAGAGAATTTCAGAAGCTGCAAAGCGAGGGGGCACATGGCTCCCATCTTAGCCCCACCCTGTCCCTTGGCTTGGGAGAATTAACAAAGCACCAAGGCCATGTGTGCCTGCATGTGGGCTAGCGAAGCGAAGGTAACCGAGTTGGAACTTGGAAGGGAGGCTAATCGCATGCACTTGCAGTTGGTGGCCGCATCTTGCATGATTGTGTAATGTTGTGTGTGTTGTTGCAGCTAGCATGCATGCATGGGTCAGGTACCTTCTTGCCGCCTCCATCTTTCCCTGCTCACCATGCTTCGCAGTTGGGCTTTTGTCAGCAGCTGAGTAGTAGTGTATTCCTAACTGAATTTTGCAAGGAAATAAAGTTTCTACACAATCTCTAAACTGAACTCGCTGGAACCGGAATTTTGATTTGGGTTTGTGATGCTGATCATTTTTCACACACACACATAGAAATGAGCAGTTAACATTTTGCCAGAGCTGGAAAAAAAACGAAAAATGTATATGCATAGATATCTGAGAGAAGGATCCATTGGTGTATCATGTTCATGTTCTCCAGCAGCCAGGTGGGTCCAATAATGGCTGTCCATCTGTAACATGGGAAGGTTCTTAGAGGAAGGAAGCCAGGGTGGGCTGGAGTTAGGGCAGGGATCATGCTATTTGTTGTGTAATTGAGGTACAAAGGGCGGATTAGTTTTGTGGGGGTAGTACACTCTTGATAAAGGTGGAAACAGTTGAGTCGGTTGGGCTGACTTTTTGAGGGGAGGACAAGGGTCCTGTTGCTGCCTGTTCTTTTCTGTACTTGTTTATAAGCTACATGTCTCCCACAGCAAAATAATGGTTGCTTGCTTTTGATTGCTCTGTAAGACTCTTTTTTTTGTAATAATAATTTCAGTACGGGCGCGCCCTTCTTGTTTCCCTCGAAAAGAAAAATAATGGCTGCTACATGACAACTTACTACACGTCTAGCTGAGAGGATGAAAGATGGCTAGTGTGGTGATGAATTGTATTTATCGTCCGGCATTGTTCTTTCTATTTCTGGCCTATTTGATTCACCCCAAAATGTCATGAACTTGTGCAAAAAATGATTGATGCGAGCATAATTGACAAACGAGTATTGCATACCGATTTCGGTGTATTCCTCTTTGCAAAATCCAAAGGAAAGCAGAAATTTTATCAACGTAACTGAAATGATTCAACAATTACTCGATCCAAAAATGACAGATTCATATTTTACATCACATAGCTGTAACATCAAAACAAGTCTCTCCACAAGCATATAAAAGGAGGAGGCTCATGAAAAGGAAGATGCCACATGACGACGCTGATTGAAGTTTTTGGACTTGCTTGGGTGGTGCTAGCTTTGCTTCATGAATCATCATGTAGTATTAGTAGTTTACTCCGAGTGCTTGCCTAACTATTTCAGCTTTCCAAGATTCAGAACTTTTCTCAGAGCAGATCATTTACTATAAGGAACTTTACAAGATTTTTTTATGCAGGCTGCAGCTGCATCATCCTCATTCATAAGAATGTTGTTAGAGTGTGTCATTTGAAATTCTATGGGACTTCCACACCGTAGATTTCTTCACAGATAGAAAAGGATAGAAATAAGCAAATGAAATGAAGGATTGCTATTTCATCAACTTTATTTCTCTAGTAATCAGGACAATATGTATAAGGAACAGAAAATTGTCATTGGGAGATTATTTTTTAGTCATATGTTTAAGGCAAACAAAAATAAAAATTTACATACTACAGAACCAGTATATGGAAAAACAAAATTGTAGCTTTTTTTTTTTAAAAAAAAACAAGGTGTCAAAGTTCAGGACAACGCCTTAAAGGTAAAGAACTAAAGATTCCCAAACATTGACAATCTAGCACACCAATGTGCTTTATAGAAAACTAAAAGCCTGACGTCCTCAAGAATCTAATCAATAAGAGAGAATCGGACTTCCATGTGTTCGAAATTATTTGGCCTGGGCAAGTTGTGTATATGCTTCTGTACCATTATCAAGAACATGTTCAATGACTAACTAACAACAAATTTCCAATATGCCTGTTCCTCCCAGCTTCCGCCAATCTTTTGCAGATAAGTGCAATTTTACTTTTGAAAATTTTAAGAGCTCGGATACAACGTTGAAACAAATGCAGACCAGTTTACGATTTGTTTACTGAAAGCTGCATAAATATTACTCTCACTATTGTGGTAAATTGGTAATAGTAGATCTACTAGGAATCTTTGGCAGAGAACTGCATGTAGGGCATTATGATTCACTTGTATGATTCGACAATGTACCATTAAAACCTCACTTGACTGTTAGATCTTACAGTGCTATCACTGACTAATGGCCAATGATTTAGAGATTAAGCGTGATTTGTTCTTGCCGGCAGGAAAGCCTAACAAAAAAAAGGATAGAAGATTCCTGCTCACTTTTCACCCTTTGTGAGCTTGTAGCAGAAAATTTAAATACACCTATGACACCTGGAACAGAATCTTACAGTGTCAATAGATTTCCATCCTGCAAGGATCACTGACACTGCTTCCATTGTACACTGACACTGCAACATGAGATTAAAGTACTACTTCTAGAATCAGTCATTTGTTAAACACCCACAGCACGCTTGCTGCTGCTGTTCCTTTGTAGGCCTTATTAGTATATACTACTATGCTAGCCCAGAGGCAAATAAAGTAATCTTGGCATTAACCATGCCTGTCCAGTTTAGTGGACTCATTGTCCAGTTTAGTGCTTCTTATGAGGTCTTCATTTCTTCGGAAAATGGTAATAAAAAACAGCTTGTTACTTGTATTCAGTACTTTCCAAACTCAGAACACAATACAACTTCTTTCTTGCATGCCAGTAACTTACTTGAAATAATTGTCAAATTGACACAAACTAATCGTGGTGTGTTCTTCAGAGATCTTGCACAAGAAAGGTAACCTCAAGCTGAATCAGCTCTTCATAGCTGAATCAACTCTTCATAGCACCAATATTCATAATAACTGAAAAATGACTATGCCTGTGCCCTGCCTACAAAAACACAATAGGGAATATACTCCAGTGGAAACCCCATGTTCTGCGTTTATACAATCATTGCAATTCCGTTTATTTAACCCAACAAGACAAACTTCTCTCTCCAATGACGAGTGACCAATCCGCCTTTCACACATTCCCTTCACCACATGGGCCATGTCTCCCCAAACTCTCAATAATTCCAAAGGCATTTCCAGCCTATGTCCATGCCTCCTCCCAACCTTTACACTCTCATACCGAGCTGTTCTTGTGCTACACAAGGCCCCACAGAGGCTACTGAACCATGTACCTAACACTACTACAACGCAGCAGTATATACCGATGCAGTATCATGCCATGCCACCAGCAAACTATTTTTTATCATCCAATCCATCGCCAAACACATAAATTATTCGATTAATCTGATCCTAATCATAGACATGACCCTCCCTATATACTTTCCTGCAAGTTTCCCTCCATTTCTCTATTGCTTCAAACAAGTCAATGAAAGCACAACTCTGCCAGTGAAGGAGAAGCAGGAGGTGGCAGAGGAGTGAAGGGAGAAGGGAAGAACACAAGAGCCGAGCATGACAAGTGCTACTCCAAGGCTTGGTAGCACTCTACACCTGTTCTTCCCCTTATCCTTCTCCTTGGCGCTCCTGTGCTGCATTGCCGCGTGCAATGCCGCCGCCGACGAGGCCGCGGCGTTGCTTGCCCTCAAGGCGTCGCTCGTCGACCCCTTGGGTATACTCGGGGGCTGGAATTCGGCGTCGGCCTCGTCACACTGTACCTGGGACGGCGTGCGTTGCAATGCCCGGGGCGTGGTCACCGGCCTCAACCTCGCCGGCATGAACCTGAGCGGCACCATCCCCGACGACATCCTCGGCCTCACCGGCCTCACCTCGATCATCCTGCAGAGCAATGCGTTCGAGCACGAGCTGCCTCTGGTGCTCGTGTCCGTTCCGACGCTCCAGGAGTTGGATGTCAGCGACAACAACTTCGCCGGCCACTTCCCCGCCGGTGTCGGTGCTCTCTCCTCGTTGACATCCCTCAACGCGTCGGGCAACAACTTCGCCGGCCCGCTCCCGGCCGACATCGGCAACGCCACGGCGCTCGAGTCGCTCGACTTTAGGGGCGGCTACTTCTCCGGCACGATTCCGAAGTCCTACGGCAAGCTCAAGAAGCTCAAGTTCTTGGGCCTCTCCGGCAACAATCTCGGCGGCGCTCTCCCAGCCGAACTGTTCGAGATGACCGCATTGGAGCAGCTCATTATTGGCTACAATGAGTTCACAGGCGCGATCCCGGCTGCAATTGGCAACCTCGCGAAGCTCCAGTATCTCGACCTGGCGATCGGCAAGCTGGAAGGCCCTATCCCGCCGGAGCTCGGCCGGCTATCGTACCTCAACACCGTCTACCTCTACAAGAACAACATTGGCGGCCCGATACCCAAGGAGATTGGCAACCTCACCTCCCTTGTCATGCTGGACATCTCTGACAACGCCCTCACCGGCACGATGCCGGTGGAGCTCGGGCAGCTCGCCAATCTGCAGCTGCTCAACCTCATGTGCAACAGGCTCAAGGGCGGCATCCCGGCGGCCATCGGCGACCTCCCCAAGCTGGAGGTGTTGGAGCTATGGAACAACTCCCTCACGGGCCCGCTGCCGCCGTCGCTTGGCAGGGCGCAGCCGCTTCAGTGGCTCGACGTGTCGACGAACGCCTTGTCCGGACCGGTGCCGGCCGGTCTCTGCGACAGCGGCAACCTGACGAAGCTGATCCTGTTCAACAATGTCTTCACAGGCCCGATTCCGGCGGGTCTGACCACGTGCTCGTCGCTTGTCCGCGTGCGCGCTCACAACAATCGGCTTAACGGCACGGTGCCCGCGGGGCTCGGTCGGCTCCCGCGGCTGCAGCGCCTCGAGCTCGCCGGCAACGAGCTTTCCGGGGAGATTCCAGACGACCTGGCGCTGTCGACGTCGCTCTCCTTCATCGACCTCTCGCACAACCAGCTGCAGTCCGCGCTGCCGTCAAATATCCTGTCCATCCCGACGTTGCAAACGTTCGCGGCGGCCGACAACGAGCTGACCGGCGGTGTACCGGACGAGATTGGTGGTTGCCCGTCGCTGTCCGCCCTCGACCTGTCGAGCAACCGGCTATCCGGTGCGATCCCGGCCAGCCTCGCATCGTGCCAGAGGCTCGTCTCGCTGAACCTCCGGAGTAATCGGTTCACCGGGCAGATCCCTGGTGCGATCGCCATGATGTCGACACTGTCTGTGCTCGATCTCTCCAGCAACTTCTTCTCCGGCGCGATACCGAGCAACTTCGGAAGCTCACCGGCGCTCGAAATGCTCAACCTGGCGTACAACAACCTTACAGGTCCCGTGCCAACAACAGGTCTGTTGAGGACCATTAACCCCGACGACCTTGCTGGCAACCCGGGCCTGTGTGGTGGCGTTCTGCCGCCGTGCGGGGCTACCTCTCTTCGGGCCTCCTCGTCTGAGGCGGCTGGCCTCCAGCGTTCACACATGAAGCACATCGCCGCTGGGTGGGCGATCGGCATCTCGGTCTTGATTGCGGCATGTGGCGTCGTCTTCCTTGGCAAGCAGGTGTACCAGCGGTGGTACGTCAATGGAGGATGCTGCGACGAGGCCATGGGGGAAGACGGGAGCGGTGCGTGGCCGTGGCGCCTGACGGCGTTCCAGCGGCTGAGTTTCACCAGCGCCGAGGTTCTCGCCTGCATCAAGGAGGACAACATCGTGGGGATGGGCGGCACGGGCGTGGTCTACCGCGCCGACATGCCACGCCACCACGCCGTCGTCGCCGTCAAGAAGCTATGGCGCGCGGCCGGGTGCCCGGAGGAGACCGCCACGGTCGACGGGCGGCAGGACGTGGAGGCAGGCGGCGAGTTCGCCGCCGAGGTGAAGCTCCTCGGCCGGCTCCGCCACCGCAACGTCGTGCGCATGCTGGGCTACGTGAGCAACAACATGGACACGATGGTGCTGTACGAGTACATGGTGAACGGCAGCCTTTGGGAGGCGCTGCACGGGCGGGGGAAGGGCAAGATGCTGGAGGACTGGGTGTCGCGGTACAACGTCGCGGCGGGCGTCGCCGCCGGGCTCGCGTACCTGCACCACGACTGCCGGCCGCCGGTCATCCACCGCGACGTCAAGTCAAGCAACGTGCTCCTCGACACCAACATGGACGCCAAGATCGCCGACTTCGGCCTCGCCCGCGTCATGGCGCGCGCACACGAGACCGTGTCCGTGGTCGCCGGCTCCTACGGCTACATCGCGCCAGGTCAGTGTCAACTCCTCTGTCCGCATTGCCACGTCAACAGCGAGACTTCAGACTCGACGCCCTCGTGTACTGATGTTATTCTGGCTGCCTGTTGCAGAGTACGGGTACACGCTGAAGGTGGATCAGAAGAGCGACATATACAGCTTCGGAGTGGTTCTGATGGAGCTCCTCACGGGGCGGCGGCCGGTGGAGCCGGAGTACGGCGAGAGCCAGGACATCGTCGGCTGGATCAGGGAGCGGCTGCGCAGCAACAGCGGCGTGGAGGAGCTGCTCGACGCCGGCGTCGGCGGTCGCGTCGACCACGTCCGGGAGGAGATGCTCCTGGTGCTGCGGATCGCGGTTCTGTGCACGGCCAAGTCCCCGAAGGACCGGCCCACGATGCGGGACGTGGTGACCATGCTCGGCGAGGCCAAGCCGCGCCGCAAGAGCAGCAGCGCCACGGTGGCTGCCACCGTCGTGGACAAGGACAAGCCGGTGTTCACGACGTCGCCGGACTCCAGTTACTAGACTGCGGTAACCAAAGACAGGACTGGCGTTAGCGGGCTTGGATGCTCTGTATGTAGCTCATGTCATGTACAATTTTTACCATAGTTTTGATTCATATATACTTTACTTTCAGAGGGAAAGGAGATTAATGTAACCAATGTTTATACGTTTACAGTTTATTAGGATGTAAAGAAATTGGTCCCTTTGAATAATAGAAAAACCATTTTAGATTGCACAGGCCATTAACAGTCTGCTGACTTTGCTCTCTGTTCCTGTCTGTAACACCAGGGCGCCACAAGAACAATATGGGCACATCCTTTATTTTGAGAGGAGATTTTTTTTAGGCAAATTTTGAGAGGAGATAGAGGGAGGGAGGTGTTGGCCTGCCGGGCCGCTGGGGTGGGCAGTAACACACACGGTTGCCTCATACGCAAGGCCCATCATTTTTCTCTCTTTCAAGAACGGCCCATACTATTTCAGGTCCGCTGCCTTGAGATCTTAGGGATTTTCCCCTTTCTATTTCGAAACCTTAAAAACTGCTTACTCTGTTTTTTTCATGACGCATTAGTTTAATTTAAAATACGTAAAACATATCTAACTTTTACTAACAATTCTAAAAATTTATACACGATAACAATATAACATTTATGTTTTTAGATTCACTACACCAAATACTCATATTAATTTCTGTGTTGTGAAACTACATACTCCCTCTATCCTAATATAATGGTCGTTTTAGCATTCAATGCAATATAGTGAAGATTCTTTGAACCAAGAGACCATGCCTATGTCTAGATAAAAAAGAACTTATTTTTTTTTGAAAGATCCGGTTTCCGGTTTGATTAATTTAAGAAGAGCAGCAAAGTTCAATTACAAGCGCGAGTAGCGCACCCCCGCCAAACCTAAGCCTGGGCAGGGGTAAAATAAACAAAAAACTAACTACTCCCCAACTTTGATGAGCAACAGGCTGTTGGGGAGAATAAAACTACAGCCAGCCATAGACCATTCCGTAGCCATGTCGATGATCGACAATAACAGAGCTTGCGGTGTCTTCATTTTGCCCTTGAAAACCACAGCATTGCGTAGCAACCAGATGTTCCAGATTGTCAGTATTGCCAATGTGTGTTCCTTTTTCCCCCCAACCGAGATCACTGCAGTGAAGCAATCCAATGTTTTGTGGCTGTTTATATTCTGGCTCCAGACTGTCGAGTGCAGTTAAGCCTGACAGCCACCCCAACTTTGCAAACTAGATCCCAAACTTGTATAGAGAGCGTGCATTCAAAGAATAGGTGATTTGCCGTTTCTAGGTTTCTTTCGCATAGGGCGCAAAAGTAGTTGTTTGGCCACTGTCTAAGTTGTAGACGTGCCGCTGTCCATAGGCGGTTTTGAAGCATCAACCACAGGAAGAACTTGCACTTTGGCGGTGCCCACGCCTTCCAGATGAGATGTTGGAATGGTGACTGAATCTGTCCAGCGAATTGGATGTTGTAAGCAGACTTTGTTGAGTATCCAGTGTCCAAACAATCTGATCGTCCTCATCCTCGTCCATGTCTTGTAAGATTGGTTCGATCATGGTCCAGAGAGAGAAGAAATCATGCAGCAGGTCGTGATCTAGGCTGTGAGCCACATCATGTACCCATGTGTTGTTCTGTAAAGCATCTCTCACCGTTCTATTCTTTGGAAAGCTAATATGACATGTAAAAAAGAATGGAAGAAGTATCCAAAAATACATGATTCTTTGGAATCTTATTTCTAGTAAAGGTCACCTTTTTTTTCACGAAAGGAATATAAAGCCTCGTAACATATCCACGTTTCATGGATAGAGAGGAACTAAGATCTAAGAATCATATGAACTGATAAGGGCTAATTTTGTTGTTTAAACAAAATTTACCACAACTAAGCTAAATTTTTATGCTCTTTTTTTCGCAAACTTGTGAACTAAGGTGGCTAGAAGATAGAGAGAAACCCAACCAAATTTGGCCATCCAACCAAATAGTGTCTAAAATTGATGAAAAATACATCTTCTTGAAAATAGACACTAAAAGTGCCTTAGATCTATTTATTATTGAGAATAACAAGTAATTTTGGCAAACGATCAGTAAAAGAAAAGTTTAAAGATGCACTTTGAGGTTGCTTTCTTTCTCAAAACTTATTGCTTACCAAGATTGAAAACACACTCTAGAGCACTAGAGATAGTATATTTATACTTTTTTTTTCTATATGAATTATTGACCACAATAGCCACTAGCCTATTGACCGCAAAGATCTTAAAACCTAATGTTAATTTGGTTAGCTTTGTCAGATATGGGCACAATGGCACTGAACCAAAAGTAATGTAAAATGATTGGGTTAAAGAACTGTTATGCAATAGAATAATAGCGCTTTTACGCTTTATGCCGTCACTTCTCAGCTGGATCCTATGCTTTGAGGTGACTCCGCCGCTTACTTGCATGGGACCAAAATTCAAGTCCCAAACATCGGAACAATGCTCCACTTTCATGAAGGGAACTTCAGCAGGACTGCAGGAAAACATGGAAGGAGGGACATTATTTATAGTATTTGTCTTTGGCTTGAATTGGGATGCCCTTTTGACTTGCAGATGTCCTCTTTTTTCTTTCAAAACATGCCGAAGGACTTTACTCCCATTTGCATAGATTTAAATAAGGATACAAAGAAAAACTTTCTTACAAAAAAATGTGCGAAAGGACATTTCTCCAATTTGAATATTGAATAAAACAATACTAAGAAAATAATTATTTGCAGCATGAATATATACACTGACCATGCATATGCTGATATGCAATGCGAATTTACAAACCATACATTTCAAGTATCTTTAAGAGTCAAAGCATCTCAAGTTTGACTAACATTATAGAGTGAATTACAAAGATTTGTGACATTAAATAGATATACTATAAAAATACAATTAACAAAGAATTCAATACTTTATTGACATCCTAAATGTTATTATCTCATCATATAAATTTAGTTACACTTAAGATGTTTAACTCTTCGGGATTCTTTCGGGATTCTTAGAATGACTTAAAATTTAAAGTGTGTGTGTTCGGGGAGGGTGGGGGTGGCGGTGGGGAGTACTATGTAAGCACTTCCTCCGTTTCACAATGTGCTTATCTATATCTATACCTACTAATAAAGAGAGAAAATTTCAGTCCCATCTCTTTTTTCACCGGGCTTTTCACCGGGCTTTTCACCTCCTTTTTCTGCCGGGCCTTAATAAAGAGAGAAAATTTCAGTCCCACCTCTTTTTCACGGGCTTTTCACCACCGGGCTTTTCACCTCCTTTTTCTCGGGGCCTTTTTACGCCACTTTTTTCCAACTCAGTCCCGATTGGGCCTATCCATGTTTGACGAGGTACAACACGTACACTAAGTCCAACGCGAAGAAAAATTCCATCAACTTTACGTGTTTGGTGGAGAGACAAAACCGAGTACAACACGTATTTCATTGCATTGGAATCGAATCAAAACTTTAGTTCTTATCTATACCTACTAATAAAAGAGAAAATTTCAGTACCACCTCTTTTTTTCACCTCTTTTTTTCTGCCTTTTTTTCTGCCTTTCCTGCCCCTCTACACGTACGGTTTCCTATCTAAAATTTTCGTAAGCCTTGCCATCGTACAACCAGTTCTTTTTTTTTTTTTCAGTCTGTCGTCCTCCCTTCTACCTGGCTCGGTGGTCTGGCTCGCTCCGTGATGGCCATGGCTCAGGTCACCTATCTCCCAAATCTTCTCAATCCCCGTCCCTGGTTAAAACCTGGTTAAAAAGGAAAGAAACGTCGCTCCTATAGCGGGCGCCTGTACGCGGACGGCGGACCAGCAAGCGGGCTCGAGCGCAGCCGCCGGCCTACACGCTCTGCTCGCGGCGCTCCACCTCCAGCGTGGACGACGGCGGTCGGCCCCAGCGCGGACGGCGGCTCTCGCCGCGAGGATGAAACAGGCCGGAGGTGCTCTGCTCGGCGCTACTGGCCGAGGCGTGAGCATGCCTGTTGCTATTGCTGAGGCTCGAGGAGGATGGCGCTGCTGCATGCATGCATCCGCCGTGCTGAAAGGCCGTGGGCGCAAGCGAGGTGCCGCGCGATAGGCCGATGGCTGCAGGCGGGACTTCGCTGCGGCGGGGCATAACCGCGGCAGCGCTGCTACGGGGGTGGCGGCGCTACCGTAGATTTCTTCCCACAATCCCACGTGACGTACACATGCAGATGCCACCCAATGCCTAAAATTTTGTTCGCAGTTATTATTTTTATTTTTTTCTTGGCCAGCAACCTTTCTGGTGAATCACTGACATGCCACCGATTAGCAACTGTATCTACAGTATGTGTTTCCCTATGATTTTAGAAAACTACCCGATCCATGGTAAAGCAATTTTTTTTTCTTCCAGTACTCCTGACATGTCCACGCAGGCCACAGGATTGGTGTTTTTGTGAGTTTACATGAACAGTTCTCTTTCAAGATTAGTGAAGCCCAACACTTTCAGTCCAGGAAACATTGCAAACACATTGGATGTTTCCAAAAAATTGAAGCCACGACACGACAAATGGTCATTTTCCTCAGGTTCCATGTGAGTTAAAAACGCAATTCCAGCTTTAGATGAAGCGATCTGATTATTGTTTTGCATCGGAAATTGATGACAACGAAATTGTTCAAGAATCATGCTATGCTAATCTTCAAACTGCCAGCATGCATTGTGTCCATGGCTATTTACAAATTATCCTGTTTACTATGATTTATCATAATATAATGCTAACCGTTGCAACGCGCGGGCATATTTCTAGTATATAATAAACGGATCGAAAGATAGAATCATGATCGGGGCTACGGAGATATGTATAGTACTCCGTATAGCAGTACAAAAGTTCGGATAGCATTCAACATGGAAATTGAAAGGAGTGCCAGCTAGTACTCTATTCTAGTAGTAGTTCACAGTAGTACGTTAGGTACTACACTACTGAATAAATGAAAACACTAGATTCTTCAATATACGGAAATATCAACAATATAGCAACTTTCAAAAGGAAAGCATGCTCCGCGCCATCGTCAATTCGTCATCTGCAGAAACTGATTGCCAATAGTGTACAGTTGAGAACAAACCAACCCACATTTACATAGGCAGGGACCACGGATAATAAAGAAAAAGAAGAGGCAGATGACCGACAGGTAACACGTATGCCTGGTGCCCACGAACCAAGAGCAACAAATACTGCAACACTGTGATTTATGAACAAGACAAGATGGAGAATTGAAGTTCAAAATATCAAACTCTTATCGGTGTCAGCGGTCCATGTCGAAGAGAATTTTGGAAATATTACCATTTACGGTTACATGCCATACAGGAGTAGAGTAGTACCTTCAGACTTCTTTAAGGTCTATCCGCTGATCGACTAAACTCTGTCGTGGTGTAATCTGTACACTCGAGTTCAAATTCTCGACCAGACATGCATGTTCTCAACTTGATAAGTATGCTTGCATTTTCTTGATGTCAATCCAAGATTTAATGGCATTCTTCAAGTGGTAGATTTAATGGCATATTCTCGAGTTCAAATTCCTTTGATTCCCCAGTTAGATGAAAGCACAATCTGAAGCAAATAGATAGTATCAGATGAGATGTGGTCCCATATGGTGACATAGATCTCGCGTGAAAAGGAACACATTCATAACATGGTCCAACTTACTTGAAGGCTCACTCTTTAAAACTTACCAGTTCCAGTTAACATCAGATCATCAGTACTTACAGAACTAACATAACATCATTAATCCAAGCGCAATACAGGCAGGTCACTTGGCCAGTGACAAAAAAAGACTATATAGGCTGGCAAAGTCATAATAACTCATAAAGCAATAGTGATGTAATAAGGTAATATACAGACAAAAAAACGAACAAATGAGCTGCCATTTTGTAAATACATGAGTCTTTATGTGCATATAGAAAGCAGTCTGTATGAGGAAATACACCTGCATATGCCGCTCTTGGATTACATATTGAACATATATCAACACAAAATGTTAGTAATATCCACAGATTCTAAAACATATAGCTCTAAGTTTGAACACAGAAAAACAACCACGCAATACAGGAACAAAATTTGATATACCTCTAAATCCTATAAGGGCTTACAAAAGGATTATTGAGCAAAAAAGAGCAAAATCGTGTGGAAAATGGTATTTATAGGGGGTACGCAAAGGTGTGTTCCAAATTTCCCCAAAGCATTTTTGGTGGAATGGCTTCGTACAACTGTAGGGTGACATAGATCATCAGTGATGTTCATGATCACCATTAACTATTGGATCTTGACCTATGTGCAATGTATATGCATCAGAGCATCACTAACCCTGCTCCCTTGATCTCATCTCAAAGATGAGAAACTCATGGTTCAACTATGTCCTCTTTTGTTCAATTTTCCAAGAATTCTTGGCGGCTTCAGCAGATGAACCACTAGAATCTCCACCTTTATCTTTGGGCTTCGAGAAGAATGGATCCCATTCATGAGGTCCAATTGTCCGCTGTCCATCTTCTAACAGACTATACTTCCAGCTATTCTCTTCGATGAAATCTTTATCTTCTTGGCCTGCGATGATATCTCTTCTCAACATTGTCACTTTGTTAATGATTGCCTCTATGGAAACATCAAATGCATCTTTCAAGGTCTCCAGTTTCGATCTTGGATCAGCATATATCACCTTTGGTATTAGATTGATGACCTCCTCTCTCATTTCCTTGACAACATCCGGATGAATACTCTTTAGCCTCTCCTCAATGCTGACATTTCTAGAACGGATGTCATCTTCAGGGATGAATACAGAGTACCTTGTATAGTTCTTTGGAAGATGCCATGTATATTGGACGTACGCTGAACCAGGATGGAAGAAAACAGGTATGCAGCCAGCCAACATGGAGTCAAATGCAGATCTTCTGGTGTAGGAGTCACCCTGGGGCTGCAGGCAGAACAAAGAACTCTGGAACATCTTCATGATTGTGCTCGGGGAGTGGCACTTGCTCTCCCCGAGGTCACACTCCAACAATTTGCAGAGGCTTGAGCTCCTGCATTGATCAATGAGCTGCCCTCTGATGGACATTGGATCACCAGGACGTGGAGCGCCAGCAAAAGAGAAGAGCCATGGGCGTTCCAAGCTCCTCATTCTATCCTGCCAAAGGAAAACATCAGCGTCCTTGGCAGGATGGAAGTATGTAGGATATGGTATCCCAAAATCATTTGAATTCCACGGGCTCGACTCCACCACGAGCATCGACATGTTCTTGGCAGCTGGCAAGAAAAGCAGCTTGCTGCCCCAATCTGACTCTTGGTCCGTCAACCTTCTGAAATCCCAAGTGATCCTCCCCGCAACCAGGAAATGGTCCCGCCCACCCATCACGCTCCACTCAGGCTTGTTCATCAGCCACTCCACCAAATCAAGCGACGCGGCATCCCTCGTCGAGATATTGTAGCCCCAGAGATACCTTGCCACATCAAACCCCGCATAGAAGGGCACGAACACCGCCGCGGCAATGGACGAGTCCTTGGTCAGGCACTCGTACTGCTTCATCCTGTTGCCGAAGATGACATCGACGGAGAATTGGTTGGTGCCATACCAGCCGGTGTTGGAGAAGACGCCGTCCTCGTTGCCCAACGGCGGGCCAAGCCCGTCGTTGCTCATGAACCTGCACATGTTGGTCCAGACGCTGAGCTTCTCGCAGTCCCGGAGCATGTCCTCGTTGAACCTCGGCGGCAGGTCGTGCACGTAGATGTACCGGCCGCCGCAGGGGTCGCTCTTGTTCTCCGCCGTCTTGAGCGCCCGCTCGAACGGGTAGGACGCCGCCACCTTGGGCGGCGCCTCCTCCCGGCGGACTGCGGCGGCGAGCTCGTCCTCCGGCTCCGGCTCCGGTTCCGCCTCCGCCTCCTTCTCTCCTTGGGGAGCGCGACAGGGAGGCGGGGGCGGCGGCGGCTCCGACGAGCGGGCGGGCGGGGCGCGGGGAACGTCGCGTTGGGGAATGTCGACGCGCGCGCCGTCGCGTTCGGGGATGTGGATGCGAGAGCGTGCAATGCGGACACCTGTGGCCTGCGCCGCCGAGGCGGCGGGGTCGTTGGAGACGACGGCGAAGTGGAAGTAGAAGATGAGGACCCAGAACATGGCGCAGAGCGTGGCGAGGAAGCAGAGGCGCGACGACGCCGGCTTCCCGCCACCCTTGTTCATGTCGTCGTGGTGGGACGGCAGTACCGACCGGCGCCTCATGGAAGACCTCCCTCCCCTCGCGCGAGCCAACTCCGCCGCACCGTACCGACACCGACCTCTCAGAACTCACAGCACAGGACCCGTTCCACCGCCACGCCGCATCAACGCCAGACCGACCGGCAACAAGGCGACGAACGGAGGGCGGAACCGGGCCCGCCGAAACAACGGCGAGATCGGGACGGGGTGCTGCTCGCGACCGGGCGCGAGGAAACCGGATCGGCGGATCGCGCGAGACCGGGGAAGGGAAGGGGTGGGGTGGGGTGAGGTGAGGGGGCGGAAGCGGAACGGAGGGGAAAAGGGAGGTTTTGGTTTGGCTTTACGGGGGCGCTCAGGACGACGGAGGCTGTTTGCCTTGCTTATTACGAGCGCGAGCGGCTTTCGTTTGCGTTAGCGTTTGCGTCCGGCCGGCCGGCGTGGGATTTTGTTTGAACACGGACGGACGGGCGTTTATTATTGCGGGAGGCGGGGACGGACGAGACGTGGCGCCCGGCCGTGTTCGGTGATGGGCCGGTTGCGGGCGAGACGTGGGGCAGTAGTGGCGTGCGCGTAGCCCGTAGCCGCGGCCGTCTTTGGACGTGGCGGTGGCCGCTGTAGGCTGGTGGGGACTGGGGAGGGAGGAGGACCGGAACGGGAGGGAGGCAGCAAGCAACGAATATGATTTATTTTTAATTTTTATTTTTTGGCATTGAAGCAACGAATATGTGCGCCGGCCGGGAGGGGATGCGTGACTGCAGAGACTACACGGGCATCGGCCAATTTTGCTGATTTCCGGTGACCGGCGTGAAGCGTTGGTGGTGGTCGACAGCTGTGGCACGCGGACCATGATCGTGTCTTGCTACGACTTGTGCCACCTGAAACTGACGCCCACCTTTCGAAAGAGGAAACGATACAAGTCATTGTTTGTGACCGCAGGTTGAAATCTTGTGCCGTGACAGTGGCAGGCCCGGCTTGCACAATCCAGATCGTGACAGGCGGTACCGTGTTGACATGACATCAACAAGCAGCGTTCTGGCAGCATTTGGTAATGCGTACAAGTGCTGTTAACACTGACGAACATCAATGTCGCTGACCACCAAGCTACTAAATAATTGATGGAGCACAATGCACGTACTACTGTGCACCTTAGCAGCATCAGACTTTAGTACGTCGTGGGCGTCGACTTTGTGGCAACAAACTCAAGAGCAGAGACTCTCCGAACAAAAAACATTTTCGAAGTCAGCCATATGCAAATTCCAGTTGACCTAAAAATTATATAAGGACAATAAAATGTACTACTACGAAGCAGAAGAAGCAACAGTGGACTTCAGCCGACCTACATTCTGTCTTGGACTTTGTCATACAATGTGCAGTCTCGTACTCCGAATGTGAATGAGGAAGCAAAACAAAAACAACTGGGCGCTTAATCATTGCCGATGCATCGCTTTGTTTAAGTAGAGTACTCGTACTACTACACCTGTTGAGGAGGTCATCATCAGCTGCGGGGCAAAGAGGCGAGCAGGTCACATGGATCCAAGCATCCAAGGGACAGGTGCCGCGCCGGCAGGCGACGCGACCGACACATCAAAAACCGGACCGGGACGGCCGGCGCTCCACCCCACGCAGACAAACGTGCGGGCGGGAGCCGGCGGAATCGTCGGTGGCTTGGCGTCACCACGCTATAGCCCCGAGCCCCGCAGGCCGCACCGCCGCAGGCGTGACGTGCCTGTCACTGAGCTCGCGCGGGCGCGGCAGGCAGCCAGGAACAGTAGAGTGTGCAGGCAGCAGCAGAGCAGAGGTCACACCCACGCCGTGCTAACCGGATCCGCTGCTTCAGATGAGATCCCAAAAGGGGATGGGGAGGTTCCGTTCTGCCGACACTGGCTCCGTCGTCCGATGGATGGATCCTCTGGTTCTTTTTTTGGGTGGAGTAGTTTACTTTTCTTGCCGACCGAATTTCTTGGCCGCGGTGCAATTCCTGGACGCTGCCCTTGACCCCGGTCGGAGCTCGTAAAACGTACTCCCTCCGTCCCCAAAATAAATAACGTTTCGCCCCGAGTAAAACATCAACCGGCAATTATATATTAAAATAAGATTAATATTTATATTACATAATTAGTGTTATTGGAAAGATCTTTTTGATCTAGTTTTTAACAAATTTATTTGGAGATTTAAATCGAGTCAAACTTGTGGCACGAAAAACCCAAAACGTTGTTTATTTTGGGGACGGAGGGAGTACTAAACTGGGACAAAATTTGAAGCTTGCACATGCAAATGTGGGCTGGAGTTCCAAGCAGCAAATGACGTGTTGGCAATTTTATACTGCTACTAGTCCTATACGAGCGTAAGGTTTCAGGTCTGATTTCTAAACCCTGATGACCGATACGGCAATCTCGTTGTTTTGGACTGAACAGTTGATGCTCTTTTCCTCTTCTTTTTTTGGCGTTTGCTGATGCTCTTTTCCTTGGCGCTCTGTACAAAACACTAGTACAAGTTCCACGGGGCAAGTACGTGTCCCTCAACCGAAGGATTTACCTACCCCTTGTTTCTTCTAACGAACGTCGCGATCAGCGAGATGCTGGCCATCATCATGGCGGGAGGAAAACCGCAACAGCTATACTTGGTTTTGTTTCAGAAATCAGAGACCCAAAATCATCAGGACACCATCGCATGACGGCTGTGTTTAGATGCCGAAACTGAAAATCCAAACTCACTATTCATCCCATCACATCAAACCGCCGCGCGTGTATCGACCACTAAATGTAGGTAAAAAAAAAACTAATTACATAGTTTTGATGTACCCACGGCAGGCGATTCTTTTTGAGCCTAGTTACGCCATGGTAGGATAATGTTTACCACAAACAAAGCTAAACGCGTCTTCTGATTCTTTTTGATTCGGAACGTTTTTTTTCACCTTTTTCCCACCAACTAAACACAGCCCTTGACGCGTATGTCCGTTTTCTTCCCCTGCCCATCATGTCCGGTCCCTCAGCTGTCCCCTGGAGCCAGCCACAAGGCCAGTATTTATCGTTTCAGAGATCTAGGGGTGGCATCGTCGTCGCTGGGAGTGGGCCTCACGTCCGCCTCGTACCGGAAGGTTTCCGTGTGTTTGTGTATGATGCGGCTGATGATGGCCTGGTCAGTCTAAGGTTTTAGTTAGAGTTGGTTGGTTGGTAGCCCTAATTGCACACGGAGACGCGCCATTTGTCAACCAGCGGAGGCTCCAAAGGGAAGGGGTTTGGCGCATAAAAAAGTGTCATCAGGTGCGGACATGCATGCCAGCAGTTTTTTTTTCTAGGCGATGTGTTTTGCGACTCGCGAGCACGATCACCGGCGCGGCGCGCCTATAGGGCGGGGGCCTGTCAGAGACTTCAGAGGCTAGACAGGTTCTCTGGCTCATTCAGCGACTTCACATGAGGAGCTTGTCGAGGACTCGAGGCACGAGAACGATGTTTCAGCTTTACTTCTGCATGCTTATTAACGAGATTCTAGACAGGTTACTGCTAATCGTACCTGTGTGTAGAACCATACAGTATTTGTTTAACTATAAATACTGGAGTACCGTATCTTATAAGATCTGGTTGCGGAGATGCTCCTGAATCCTGATGGCGATGAGCGATGAGTGATGAGCTGCACTGCACGCAAACCAGGGGTGTACGATTAAGATCTGAATCTCACCTTGTAGAAATGGGTAAAACAAAACTGAGTATGTGAATGTTCGATCAATTAGGTTATGGGCTAATACGTATCAGTTACTACTCAATACTTTAGGTGATGTTTGATCATTCAAGAGTTACCATAATGTACAGTGTATAGGAAAAGAATCTGCCAAACTACTGAAGCGAGCAGGAAATTCTTCACCACACAGTTATCAAACAGACACGGGTTACCCCGCTACCGCTGTGAGAGAGCAACTACTACTGTACTACGCGGATAGCGTCGCTGCTGCCAGCTTGCGGCGACTGCTGCCCTGTAGTTCACTGGTAGTTCGAGTTCTAATCCAACTGCTCATTGTCACTGACAACGGCCTTTTCTGCGCTGAAGCTGGAGCTCTTTCATTATCGTCACTGAAGAAAAATAACTGTTGCCTAACAGTAAAGCAATCAATCAGTGTCAGCTCCTGGCGGACTGGAGTGGCTCGTCGTGCGACATATGTGGATCTCATCTTCTGAATTGTTAATAAAATAAATAGACTTTAGGTTTTGAGTGAGGGAGGGAAAAATTAAATGGTTTGATATGCTCCTTCCAAACATTCTGAAAAACTGTTGATGCTTTTTTTTTTTCAAAAAAAACGAAAATTTGCTGACTAGGTGTGCCGAGGCCCAGCAGGCCTATGGCCTGTGCGTGGGGAAGAGGGGGATCCAAATGGCCAGGCAGAAGCACGTAGGGTTGGGCCGGGAGGACAAAGGGCCAGTTGCTGGGGCTTTTGGGCCGAGTGGTTTGGAGGATTCGGCCTAGTTGATCTGACACCGTCATGAAACATGCATTGAGAGTAGTCTAAGAGTACCACTCTAATCCATGCCTTAAACGAGTCGTCTAGTATTCAAGTGGTGGGAATAAACTTCTTACGGGTCTTTTGTATCTCACAGAGTTAAGCTCTAAAGTGGTGGGGTGGTTATGCTTTTTTGATTGGTATTGTCCCAAGATGGGTAGGAGAGTTAAGGGGGTATGCACGCTCACCCAAAGAACTAGCCATCACTGTGCAGAGTCGAGACATAACAACACGTGTGGATTGCACCTTAGGAAATGGTGACAAGGGCACGTGAAAAACTACTTGTATCTGATATTTTTTGTTTTAAAAAATACAAATGCAAGTATGACAAAAAAACATGTTTGTAATAATTGGTTCGACAGAAGCCCAATTCCCATTTGACGGTCGACCGCGAGTAATCTATCTCCCCTCTCTCCTTCTCTTTTTCTTTATCATTTTTTTTTGAATGCGATGATGTCAGCAAAAAAAATAAACATTTTTTATAATTGCTAAAACTTCTGAATGTTTGTATCCAGACGCTAAACTAAGTAAACGAACAAAACTAGATTCCACTTTCGAATATGTTTCAAAGATTTTTTTGTTGTTTTTTTTTTTAATTGCAATTTATGCATGTTAACTTATGAAATATAACCTTAAGTTTCACATAAAAAGTTATATGTAACTTTGTAACGTGTGTAAGTTATATGTTTCATGTAATATGTTATATATATAAGTTAGATAAACTTTGTAACGTATGTAAGTTATATGTTTCATGTAATAAGTTATATATATAAGTTAAACGTAACTTTGTAGTGTGTGTAAGTTATGTGTATGATGTAATAAGTTATATATATAAGTTAGTGGTAACTTTATAATGTGTATAAGTTATATATATAAGTTAGACGTAACTTTGTAACCTATATAAGTTACGTGTTACATGCCTTACATGTAATAAGTTATATGTATAAGTTATGTGCGTAATTTTATAACGTTGAAGATCACATAAGTCAGATGTATAAATTAGATGTGTACACATAAGTTATAGATAAAAGTTATATGTACAACTTTATAACTCTTTTTTTTTTTGCTAAAAATAGAAAAATTTCCAAAAAGAAAAGTTGCGGGAATGAATTCTTTTCTAGGTAGGAAAGTTTGCTTTGTCGCGGATCGATCGCGAGTTAGCTATCTCGCTGTCGTCCGTGATTTAGTCGGGCTGTCAACAAAGACATTTTGGGGTTATGAGAGTGGACTTAATTGCTTAGTACGTGTAAATAGCCACTGTACCAATGCTAATGGGAAATGTATTTTATCGTTTTGGTGTCGGATTGGACCATTTAGTGTCTTCGGTTTGCAGCTTCTACAATGAAGTCTATGGTTTCAATATAGTCGGGACATTAGTGTTACAATGATATCATGAACTTACCTCAAATCCCTTCATCGTCCATGAGGAGAAGAGGGTACGGTTAGTTGTGATGGGATATCATCGAGAAAGGGCATGGGTTGCATTTTGCCATGAAGCAAAACTTTAAATCAACTGGATGAAGCAATATGAGTCACGTGCACAAGGTTATTTTGCTGCTCACGAGATACAAGAACCTGGTAGCATTAATATATTAAATATTCACAACAACTCCCAACACTGTAGACAACATGGATGCATTAATTTTTTGAATTGCGGTCCACTAAAAGTTGTCCTCTACTAAATTATCACTATAGTAATTTTTAAAGAGCCACGTGTGACCTGCTTTTTTCTAGCACATGGTGCCCATGCAACAAGTCACCTTCCACGTGGAATGTAGAGGTAGTTGTCAGTCACCTGCGAAAGATTTGAGTTACTCTAGTTGGAAACTAGCAACTGCCAACTATTCAAGCCAAGTCATGCCGTGCAATAATGAATAGTTGAGTGAGCAAATAGCATCATCTTCTACTTGGTGGCCCAAACTGCAACTGTGGTATTGTAGTGTTGCGGACGTAGGAATGACTATGAGGCAGTTTCGCACATACCTATGAGATTTGGGTCCAATGGGTTTGGGCTTGATTTTTTCCCTCATGGTTTTCGGGTTGGAGACCCAAAACTTATCAATTTTGGGTCCAATGGGTTCATCCGAGCCCCACAGCGGTGTGGAGGTCGTTGTCCGATGTTACCGTCGTCCTTGCGGTCTTGTCCCGGTAGAAAGCGCCGAGGCTCGGTGCGACAATCCGAGGCTCAAACAGAGGCACCGCAGCCCCATGGAGGCCTCAGATTATTCGTGTCGAGACCTACGAGTATGGAGCTCCGATGGGACGTAACGGTCGCCAAGTCTCAACGGTCGAAATAGTGGTCGAGTGGTTAAAATAGCGCATGAGAACCCCGCCAACGTTGTCCCGGTGTCGTGAAAGCTTGAATAGATGGCGGTCGTGATCGGGTTAGGCAAAGCCAGCCGATGAGATTCGGCGGGGGGCATCGAGCGCAATAAATGCTTTGGCCTCGCCTTTATTGGAGCAGGTGCCGAGGCCGCGCACGCGCTCCCTCGAGGCGCTGTGATCCGAAGTTAGGCTCGAGCTGGGTGAGAGCTGCTCCAAGGCCCGGGTGAAGATCTCTTGTTTGGTTTTGGCTAATTAGTGACACCTAAGGACTAATCTCTCGATGCTAAGTGTTTGATTAGATTGGAGATTGGTCGTGCTGGGAGTTGGTATGTGGTGATCATGGATGAGGGATCGAGGTGATCCAAAAGATGATCAAGCATGCAACTCGGTGGAGTTTCGGAGATCATTTGTCCCCCAAGGCAAAGGTATAACCATAAGGCTTTTGGTTTCACACCCAAGACACCATAGAGGGTGTGGGTGGTTATAGGATCGATAAGCCGTACTATATAAAGAGGGAAACTTATCGTACATATCGGTCCTCACGTGCCTTTAGGTTCAAGTCTCATATGCATGCATTCTAACCTAAAGTGCTAACTCCGTCCTTGGTGAAAATGTTTTGAAAATGCTAACACATGGTGTCGAGGTGGTCTTCGACGTGTCGGCAACAAGAAACAAGTGACGGAAGTCGGTTTGGAGCAAAGACGAAGGAACGACGACTAAACGACGGAAATTCGCAGCTCGGGGTGACGGGACTTTTTGGCCGGAAGCACAAGGCTTCGACCGGGGACGCGACCGGCGCTGGTCCGGCCGAAATTACGAAAAGGGTGTAAACCAGGGGTTCGCCTCGGCCGACCAGACGCGATCCTGGCCGGATGCTTCGGTCTTGGCCGACCGAAGCATGACCGGACGCCGGCCGGACCCGGTCGAGAGACAGGGGGCAAATCCATCGCTTTGGGCGTTGTCGGTTGTGACCGGATCCACCGGCCGGACTCGGGGTGGTGAGTCCTGGCCGGCAAGGCCCGGTCGCCGCTAAACCGTGGGTTTCCCCCAACGGCCACATTTCGTGGTGTGGGGTTTTATACCCCCTTGGCTACCTCTTGCTTTCTCTCTTGGTCATTTGAATCATTCCTAACATCTTTGAGCAAGCAAGCAAGCCTCCCTCCTCTCTCATTCTTGATTTGAGCTTCATTCTTGAGAGAAGAGTTGATCCTAGTGCATTGCATCGAGTTCTTACATCTAGAGGCACTTGGGGATCGTTGTGAGCCGGTTGGTTTCTTGTTACTCTTGGAGACACCGCTTCTAGCCGGCTTGGAGGATTGGTGGAGTTGTTGGCAAGAAGAGGTGATTGTTTCTTGGCCACCTCCGGTTGATTTGTGAGAGGATTACGCACTCCTCGTCGGGGAAGACAAAGTGCAAGGAATACATTGCTCGTGTCTTGGGTACCTCACTTGTGAGTGGTGTGTTGAGGCTAGCAAGGGCACCGTCTAGCTCAAACACCATCCTTGTGTTGGTCGGCACAACCGAGAGTAACTTGTCGGTGTACAAGTTTAACTCGGGTGAACAAATCGACTTGTTCATTGTCTCGGTGTGTGGATCATCACCTTCGTGTGATTGATAGCTTTTCTTCTTCCGGTGATTGGTTGACATCCTCTACACGTCGGTATAACAAGCTTCTCACTCTTGCATTACTTTGCTAGATTACTTTGAGTAGAGAGCTAGCACTTGCTTGTGTAGGTTGTTCTTGCTAGCCTAAGGATCATATTAGGATTGCTCACTAGTTAGAGTAGTGGCATAGCCTTTGATTGACTTAGAGATCATAGAATATATTTAGAATTGTCACTAGAGGCTTGCAAGACAATAGAGCTAGCGCAAACCGCTTTACGCCGTGTTTTATACTAATCGGTTTGTTTAGTTGAGCTTGTAGAAATTTTTATAGGCTATTCACCCCCCTCTAGCCATCTAGGACCTTACAAGTGGTATCAGAGCCGTGGTCACCATATTTGAAGGCTTAACAACCTTGGTGTGATAGTATGGCTCATGTTGTGTTCAACCATGTTGGGGAAAGCCTCCATTCTTTGATGGGGTCAAGAATTTTGACTATTGGAAGAAAAACTATGAGAATGTACTTGAGATCAATCAATGACCAAGTATGGGAAGTGACCGAGAAGGATTATGCTATCCTTGATCCAACCAACCTCACTCCCACCGACAAGGCTAACAAGCAATGCAACACCATGGCATTGAACACTTTGTATAATGGCATGGATGTCAAGGTGTTTGAGGGCATCAAGGACCTTGAAAGAGCAAGTGAAGTTTGGGAGAGGCTTGGTGAGACTTATGAGGGCACAAAGATGGTGAAAAGCGCCAAATTATATGTGCTCAAGAGTGAGTTTGAGAACTTCAAGATGAAGGGATGAAAGCATACCGGACACATTCCATAGGTTTCAAGTGATTGTCAATGATCTCAAGGTTTTGGGTGTGAAGACATTGGATAGAGACTTTGGGCACAAATTCTTGATGTGTTTGCCCAAAAAATTTGCTATATCGAGGAAGATTCTATTTAGAGGTGTATTGGACACCATGACACCTAGTCTTCAAGATAAGAGCAAGAAGGTTATGGCATTCAAGGCCGTCACCACATCATCCAAGGCTAAGGGCAAGTCCAAGGCTCAAGAAGAAGATGATGAGGAAATCAATCTTGAAGAGATTGATCAAGAGTTTGCTATGTTTGTGAAGAAGTTTAGGAAAGTCTTGAAGAGCAAGAAGTTCGAGCAAGGCTCTAGAACAAGAAATGATTCATCCAAGAGCAATGAAGAGCCAAGAAAGTGCTTTGAATGTGATAGCCCTTATCACATCCTTGCCGATTGCCTAATAAAGAAAGAAAAAGAGAAGATGAAGGCATACAAGGGTGGCAAGACAAACAAGAAAAGCAAGACCATGACATTCAAGAAGACAAATGATGGTGCTTTTGTTTGTTCTTGGGATAGTGATGGCTCCTCCGATGAAGAGGAAGAGAAGCCCAAGGCCATGAGTGCAATTAGCCAACACAAGACCTCATCCCTCTTCGACTCATCACCTTTATGCTTCATGGCTAAAGCCACTAAGGTATCATTGCATGAGCATGAAGAACTAAATGCTAATGAAGTAAAATATGATAGTGATGATGATGATGATGATGATGAACCCACTAGAGATGAACTTTTAGAGATGCTTAAGCAAACTCATATCATGCTTAAGACTAAGGACAAGAAATGTAAAGCTTTGTAAAAGAGCGTAAGAACACTTGAGTAAAACTTTAGGGGAGCTAGAGGCCACCCATGAGGGTCTAAAGGAAGACCATGGGGAATTGGAGCTAGCACATATAAGGCTTCAAAAACCCATGCCTTGCTCTTAGAGAAGAATGATAGAGCTTGCTCAATCATCAAGAAGGATGTTGGTTCAACATGTGACATCATAGATGAACCATTCTTGGTTGATGTTGAAGAACCATCTATTCCTTCCACATCCACATCAACCCACTCAAGCTCTACTAGTAGTGATGGAGTAATTTTAGACTCATCACTAAAAGTTGAGAATGAGACTCTCAAAAAGAGAGGTGGATGAGCTCACCCACTCCTTGAGGAAGGCATATGGTGGGGATGCCCGCTTGCTAAAGTGCTTGGGTAGCCAACGGTTTTCCCTTAACAAGAAAGGCTTAGGCTATGTCCCCAAAAAAGGCAAGAAGGCCTTTGCTACTCCAAAGCCTAGCTTTGTGAAGAGTAATGGGTCCTATTGCAATAGATGCAAGCAAGTGGGGCATCAAGAGTATAAATGTGCTAAAATCAACATGAATAAGAAATCAAGCAAAAGTGCATTCCATACATTTTGATTCTTGTTATTTGCTTACCAAGGGTGAGAAGGGTGTCAAGGCAAAGTTTGTTGGTACACCCATTGTTGGCCCAAAGAAGAAGTCAATTTGGGTACGAAAGGCTTTGGTTGCTAACCTCCAAGGACCCAAAGGCAAATGGGTACCTAAATCTTATTGATTTTCTTGTAGGTGAATTACAAGATTGGGGGTAACCATTGGATTCTTGATAGTGGGTGCACTCAACATATGACCGGTGATGCAAGGAAGTTCAATTTCATTGATTCAACTCAAGAGAATGGCAAGCCTATTACATTTGGTGATAGCAAAAGTGGCAAGATACAAGGCATAGGCAAGATAGCAATAACCAATGATTTGACCTTATCAAATGTGGCACTTGTGGACATATTGAAGTATAATTTGCTTTTTCGGTGGCACAAATTTGTGATCTTGATTACAAGTGCATCTTTGGTGAAGATAGTGTTGAGATTGTGAATACAAAAGATTCAAGCTTGATCTTCAAGGGAATAAGATTTGACAACCTCTACCTTGTGGATTTTGGTGCTAGTGAGACACAAATTAGTACATGCTTGATATCTCAATCTAGCATGGGTTGGCTATGGCATAGAAGACTTGGTCATGTTGGCATGAAGCAACTCAACAAGTTAGTGACTCATGATCTAGTGAGAGGCTTGAAGGATGTTCACTTTGACAAGGACAAGCTATGTAGTGCATGTCAAGCCGGCAAGCAAGTTGCCAACACTCATCCAAAGAAGAGCTTCATCTGTACTTGCAAGGCATTTGACTTGATCCATATTGACTTGTTTGGCCCAACCGCATATACAAGCATTGGTGGCAACAAATATGGATTTATGATTGTGGATGACTATACAAGATTCACTTGGGTGTTCTTTCTCAATGACAAGAGTGATGTGTATTCATTGTTCAAGACATTTCTTAAGAGGGTGCACAATGAGTTTGACATCATAGTGAAGAAAGTGAGAAGTGACAATAGAAGTGAGTTCAAGAACACAAGAGTTGATGAGCTTTGTGATGATTATGGAATCATGCATCAACTTTCGACCAAGTACACACCATAATCCAATGGCCTAGTTGAAAGGAAGAATAGAACTCTCATTGAGATGGCAAGATTAATGCTTAGTGAGTACAATGTGAGTCAATCATTTTGGGCCGAAGCAATCAACACCGCATGCCACTACATCAATAGATTGTATTGCCATCCCATGATGAACAAGACACCTTATGAGCTATTGAATGGAAGAAAGCCAACCATTGCATATTTTAGAGTGTTTGGATGCAAATGCTACATATTGAAGAAGGGTGCAAGACTTGGTAAGTTTGACAAGAGGTGTGATGAGGGGTTCCTACTTGGATATTCCACCACAAGCAAAGCATATAGAGTGTGGAACAACTCAAGTGGCATATTGGAAGAAGTTAAAATCTCATGTTTGGTTTTGGAAATTGATGACGACACTTGTGGACTAATCCTTTGCTCTAAGTGTGTGATTTGAGAAAGGATTAGGTTGATGACAAGGAGCATGATGATCATGAACATGGACGATGATGGTGGACATGATGGATCGTCAAGCTCGGTGATCGGCTTGAGAGGAACCTGGGAGATCAAGGCAAAGGTATACTTGATAGGGTTTTCCTTTTGGTGATCAAGACACGATAGAGCGTGTGATCACATTATAGGTTAGATAGCCGACTATCAAGAGGGGATGCCGCGACAATCCTTGCATGAAGTGCTTCTAGGTCCAATTGACTTGCATATTGCATTTAGGACATGAGAGCACTAACTTCGATCTTGCCTAACATCTCGACATGCTAACATTGGTGATAACGTGGTCATCTTCGACGTGTTGGCAACCCATGGCAAGGGGCGAAGCAAGTTTGAAGCAAAGAAGAAAGAAAAGGAAGAAGATGTTGCTGTCCACAGAGTGACCGGACGCGGCCTGGCTCGGCCGGACGCGACGCACCGGTGGCTCCGGTGGGTGCGTCTCGCGAGAGCCCCGCAGCGGCATTTTTGCGGGACGCAGCGACCGGACTACGGACCGAAGCTTCCGGTGGTCGGCCGGATCCGCCGATCGGACGCCACGATGGAAGGGTGCCGGTGTGGGCCCAACCCTTGCTGGTTGTGACCGGGCGATGACCGGACTTCGCGACCGGACCGGGCGGTTCCGGTCGGTGCGTCCGATCACCCCCGAGAGCAAATTTTTGGAGCAACGGCTCCATTTCGAGAGGAGCCATATATATACTTGGTTGGCTGGTTCCTTAGGCTCTTTCTTGCACATTTGAAGGTTCCAACTTGCTAGTGAGCATTTGATACTCCTCTCCACTCATCTCCCCAACTCTAACTCGAATTCTTGGTGAGATTGAGAGTGATAGAAGTGCATTGCATTGCTTAGTTGCATCTAGAGCACTTCATCCTTAGAGAAGCCGCGGGATTCTTGTTTCTCTTGGGAATTTGCCCGGTTCCCTAGCGGCTTGGAGCAAGAGGCGGTGTTGAGCTCAAGTGGAGCTTGTTTGAGGCCACACCGGTGGTGATTGTGAGGGGTCGTTCCTTACCCCGCGGGAGATTCGCGAAAGGAGCACTAGTGGATTGCTCGTGGCTTGTTGGACCCTCTCTTGTGATCGTTTGCTTGAGCGCCCATAGGGGTTTTGGCACCGGCCATTAAGCTTAGCACACGTCAAGTGAGTGTGTCGCCACAACGGGGACTAGCGTGCCGGCAAGCACGTGAACCTCGGTGAAAAATTATCGTGTCAATTGTCATTGCTCGTTGGAGATTTCTTGTACACGGTGATTGGCCACAACCTCTACTAGACAACGGTGGTATTGTATTCTAGCACTCCTTTGCATTACTTTGGTAGTATATCTTGTTAGGGTGCTTAGTTTGAGTAGTGTGCTAGGTTGCTTAGTCTTGTTAGCTCCTAGTTGATAAACTAGTTAGACTTGCTTGTTCACCTAGGAGTAAACTAGCGACATAGCCTCTTTGTGTGGATTAGAGACAATAGAATTGACTTGTGGCTTGCATAGCTAGTTGAAGCATTGCTTACTTGCTACGCCATCTTATTGTCTAACCCGGGTGCTTAGTGTTGTTGCAAGAATTTTTAATAGGCTATTCACCCCATCTAGCCATTAGGACCTTTCGAGAAGTCCATGATGTTGAATTTGATGAAACCAATGGGTCCCAAGATGAAGATGAGAATCTCAATGATGTTAGTGGAACCAATTGGTAGATGCCGTGAAGGGTATGGACATTGGTGATATTAGGCCAACTCAAGTTGTTGATGATAAAGATGAAGTGCAATTTACTCAAGCTAGTGGTGCTCAAGTTCAAGATCAACAACAAGCTAGTACATCATCTCAAGCAACCACAAGTGATCAACCAAGCTCAAGTAATCAAGTTCCAATACTCCAAAGCTCAAGCATAGCTAGAGATCACCCAATTGATCAAATTGTTGGTAACATTACAAGTGGAGTACAAATAAGGGGAAGACTAGCGGCATTTTGTGAACACTTTACTTTTGTGTCACAAGAAGAGCCCGAAAAGGTTGATGATGCCTTGAAGGATGTAGAATGGGTCATTGCAATGCAAGAGGAGCTCAATAATTTTGATAGAAACAAGGTTTGGGAATTGGTAGAAAGACCAAAGGACTACAATGTCATTGGAACCAAATGGGTGTTCAAGAACAAGCAAGATGAAGATGGCATTGTTGTGAGAAACAAAGCAAGACTTGTTGCACAAGGTTACACTCAAGTAGAGGGTCTTGACTTTGGTGAAACATATGCTCCGGTTGCAAGATTACAGGCAATTAGAATTCTATTGGCCTATGCATGTGCACACAACATCAAGCTCTATCAAATGGATGTCAAGAGTGCTTTTCTCAATGGCTTCATCAATGAGCTAGTGTATGTTGAGCAACCACCCGGTTTTGAAAATTACCATCATCCCAACCATGTGTACAAGTTGAACAAGGCATTGTATGGGTTGAAGCAAGCACCTAGAGCATGGTATGAGAGGTTGAGAGACTTCTTACTCAAGAAAGGCTTCAAGATGGGCAAAGTTGACACTACTCTCTTCACCAAGAAGATTGGCAATGATTTGTTTGTGATGCAAATATATGTTGATGATATCATCTTTGGATCAATAAATCAAGAGTATTGTGAAGAGTTTGCCAAGATAATGGCAAAAGAATTTGAGATGTCTATGCTTGGAGAGCTCTCATATTTCCTTAGTCTTCAAATCAAGCAAATGAAGAATGGCACCTTCATTAGTCAAGGGAAATACATTAGAGACATGGTCAAGAGGTTTGAATTGCAAGATACAAAGGGCATTAATACACCAATGGGTACCAATGGATCATTGGACAATGATGAAAGTGGCAATATGGTTGATCAAAGGTACTATAGGTCATTGATTGGAAGCTTACTCTATGTGACCGCTTCTAGGCCTGATGTGATATTTAGTGTGGGCAAGTGTGCAAGATTTCAATCCTCACCTAGAGAGAGTCACCTCATCGCATCAAAAAGGATATTGAGGTACTTGAAGCACACTCAAAATGTTGGGCTATGGTATCCCAAGGGGTCAAACTTTGAGCTTATTGGATATTCGGACTCGACTATGGGGGATGCAAGGTTGATAGAAGAAGCACAAGTGGCACTTGTCAATTCCTTGGAAGATCTCTAGTATCATGGTCATCAAAGAAGCAAACCGGTGTGACACTCTCAACCGCCGAGGCCGAATACATTAGTGCCGGTAGTTGTTGTGCACAATTGCTATGGATGAGATCAACATTGAAGGATTATGGATTTGATTTCCATCATGTGCCATTGTATTGTGACAATGGGAGTGCTTGCAAGATGACACAAAACCTGGTCCAACATACAAGAACCAAGCACATTGACATAAGACATCACTTCATTAGAGATCATCAACAAAAGAGTGGTATTGCTATCCAACCTATTGGCACCGAAGATCAATTAGCCGACATCTTTACAAAGCCACTAGATGAGAAGAGGTTTTGCAAGCTAAGAAATGAGTTGAATATCCTTGACTTCTTCAACATGAGTTGAATGCACCCCACTACCATGACATGCCCCTCCATCAAGCAAAGCAAAGGTATCATTGGTTGGCATGACATTCATGATATCTAAGGACTTGTTAGAACATATAGACATATAACTTGTGCCTTAGGAAGCATTCATGGAAAATAAAAGGATTTCAATGTATGTATGCCATCACTATTGCTTTTTATGCTTGATTGATCTAGTGATGACAAATGACATGTTTATGGGCTTGCAATCTCAAGTGTTGAATTTGGCTATCTTTTTTCACACATATACTTCAACATAGGCAAGATAACCCTTGTCATGAGGTGTGAAGAAGCTTGTCTTTGGTTCATACCGAAATATATGTTTGACAAGTGATCCAAATTTGACCAAATTTGAGCACTACTCTCTCTTCCATAACACAACATGGTCATACCTTTTGTGGAAATTGTCGACAAAGGGGGAGAGATTAGTGCATGAAAGGTTTTGAAAAATTTAAAAAAATTCATATGTTTTTGAAAATCTTTCATGAAGCTCATGAATTTACAAGTGGTTCACACAAGTAGGGGAGCAAGCTCATAGACAAGTTGTTGCATTTGATTGTGCACTAACATATGACTTGCTCATTGCACATGTATTTAAATTCAATATACATGCTTGTGTGGTGTATGCTAGTTTTCACAAGATGCTTTTCAAGTGGTTGAATAACTAGCATGCATAGGAGCTAGCTAGATTTTCTAAATTTCGCTCTTAATTCAAGTACCTTGCTCATAATGTGATCTCACATGGTACTTTGAGTTTTGATGAAAATCTAGTTACCTTGATGCTTGTATGGTGAAAATAGCGCAACTCCGATTGGTATCACGCTTCAAAAGTCCATTTCTTTCACGAAGCATCATTTTGGTAACATAGCTCACCCTCAATTTCAATATTCATACATGTATGCAATGCTTCGTTCCAAACTCGTGGCATACATGTAGGGGAGCTCATGCTACCAAAACCGAACTATGATGATTGTCCAATCCTATGATTGTAAGCAAAATGCTTGGACAACCGTTGTATGTTCAAAAACATTAGTCATAAAACCTTTATGCGGGTTGTCACCAATTACCAAAAAGGGGAGATTGAAGATCTCTTGTTTGGTTTTGGCTAATTAGTGACACCTAAGGACTAATCTCTCGATGCTAAGTGTTTGATTAGATTGGAGATTGGTCGTGCCGGAGTTGGTATGTGGTGATCATGGATGAGGGATCGAGGTGATCCAAAAGATGATCAAGCATGCAACTCGGTGGAGTTTCGGAGATCATTTGTCCCCAAGGCAAAGGTATAACCATAAGGCTTTTGGTTTCACACCCAAGACACCATAGAGGGTGTGGGTGGTTATAGGATCGATAAGCCGTACTATAAAGAGGGGAAACTTATCGTACATATCGGTCCTCACGTGCCTTTAGGTTCAAGTCTCATATGCATGCATTCTAACCTAAAGTGCTAACTCCGTCCTTGGTGAAAATGTTTCGAAAATGCTAACACATGGTGTCGAGGTGGTCTTCGACGTGTCGGCAACAAGAAACAAGTGACGGAAGTCGGTTTGGAGCAAAGACGAAGGAACGACGACGAACGACGGAAATTCGCAGCTCGGGGTGACCGGGCGCTTTTGGCCAGGAAGCACAAGGCTTCGGCCCGGGGACGCACCGGTGGTCGGGTCCGGTCGAAATTACAGAAAGGGTGTAAACCGGGGTTCGGCCCTCGGGCCGACCAGACGCACTGACCGGATGCTTCCGGTGCTGACCGGAAGCATGACCGGACGCGCGACCGACCCGGTCGAGACGAGGGGGCAAATCCCACTGTTTGGGCGTTGTCGGTTGTGACCGGATCCACCGACCGGACTCGCTGGTGAGTCCGGTCAGTGCGTCCGGTCAGGCTGCAGAAACCGTGGGTTTCCCCCCAACGGCCACATTTCGTGGTGTGGGGTTTTTATACCCCCTTGGCTACCTCTTGCTTTCTCTCTTGGTCATTTGAATCATTCCTAACATCTTTGAGCAAGCAAGCAAGCCTCCCTCCTCTCTCATTCTTGATTTGAGCTTCATTTTTGAGAGAAGAGTTGATCCTAGTGCATTGCATCGAGTTCTTACATCTAGAGGCACTTGGGGATCGTTGTGAGCCGGTTGGTTTCTTGTTACTCTTGGAGACACCGCTTCTAGCCGGCTTGGAGGATTGGTGGAGTTGTTGGCAAGAAGAGGTGATTGTTTCTTGGCCACCTCCGGTTGATTTGTGAGAGGATTACGCACTCCTCGTCGGGAAGACAAAGTGCAAGGAATACATTGCTCGTGTCTTGGGTACCTCACTTGTGAGTGGTGTGTTGAGGCTAGCAAGGGCACCGTCTAGCTCAAACACCATCCTTGTGTTGGTCGGCACAACCGGAGAGTAACTTGTCGGTGTACAAGCGAACTCCGGGTGAACAAATCGACTTGTTCATTGTCTCGGTGTGTGGATCATCACCTTCGTGTGATTGATAGCTTTTCTTCTTCCCGGTGATTGGTTGACATCCTCTACACGTCGGTATAACAAGCTTCTCACTCTTGCATTACTTTGCTAGATTACTTTGAGTAGAGAGCTAGCACTTGCTTGTGTAGGTTGTTCTTGCTAGCCTAAGGATCATATTAGGATTGCTCACTAGTTAGAGTAGTGGCATAGCCTTTGATTGACTTAGAGATCATAGAATATATTTAGAATTGTCACTAGAGGCTTGCAAGACAATAGAGCTAGCGCAAACCGCTTTACGCCGTGTTTTATACTAATCGGTTTGTTTAGTTGAGCTTGTAGAAATTTTTATAGGCTATTCACCCCCCTCTAGCCATCTAGGACCTTACAAGTGGTATCAGAGCCGTGGTCACCATATTTGAAGGCTTAACAACCTTGGTGTGATAGTATGGCTCATGTTGTGTTCAACCATGTTGGGGGAAAGCCTCCATTCTTTGATGGGGTCAAGAATTTTGACTATTGGAAGAAAACTATGAGAATGTACTTGAGATCAATCAATGACCAAGTATGGGAAGTGACCGAGAAGGATTATGCTATCCTTGATCCAACCAACCTCACTCCCACCGACAAGGCTAACAAGCAATGCAACACCATGGCATTGAACACTTTGTATAATGGCATGGATGTCAAGGTGTTTGAGGGCATCAAGGACCTTGAAAGAGCAAGTGAAGTTTGGGAGAGGCTTGGTGAGACTTATGAGGGCACAAAGATGGTGAAAAGCGCCAAATTATATGTGCTCAAGAGTGAGTTTGAGAACTTCAAGATGAAGAAGGATGAAAGCATACCGGACACATTCCATAGGTTTCAAGTGATTGTCAATGATCTCAAGGTTTTGGGTGTGAAGACATTGGATAGAGACTTTGGGCACAAATTCTTGATGTGTTTGCCCAAAAAAATTTGCTATATCGAGGAAGATTCTATTTAGAGGTGTATTGGACACCATGACACCTAGTCTTCAAGATAAGAGCAAGAAGGTTATGGCATTCAAGGCCGTCACCACATCATCCAAGGCTAAGGGCAAGTCCAAGGCTCAAGAAGAAGATGATGAGGAAATCAATCTTGAAGAGATTGATCAAGAGTTTGCTATGTTTGTGAAGAAGTTTAGGAAAGTCTTGAAGAGCAAGAAGTTCGAGCAAGGCTCTAGAACAAGAAATGATTCATCCAAGAGCAATGAAGAGCCAAGAAAGTGCTTTGAATGTGATAGCCCTTATCACATCCTTGCCGATTGCCTAATAAAGAAAGAAAAAGAGAAGATGAAGGCATACAAGGGTGGCAAGACAAACAAGAAAAGCAAGACCATGACATTCAAGAAGACAAATGATGGTGCTTTTGTTTGTTCTTGGGATAGTGATGGCTCCTCCGATGAAGAGGAAGAGAAGCCCAAGGCCATGAGTGCAATTAGCCAACACAAGACCTCATCCCTCTTCGACTCATCACCTTTATGCTTCATGGCTAAGGCCACTAAGGTATCATTGCATGAGCATGAAGAACTAAATGCTAATGAAGTAAAATATGATAGTGATGATGATGATGATGATGATGAACCCACTAGAGATGAACTTTTAGAGATGCTTAAGCAAACTCATATCATGCTTAAGACTAAGGACAAGAAATGTAAAGCTTTGTAAAAGAGCGTAAGAACACTTGAGTAAAACTTTAGGGAGCTAGAGGCCACCCATGAGGGTCTAAAGGAAGACCATGGGGAATTGGAGCTAGCACATATAAGGCTTCAAAAAACCCATGCCTTGCTCTTAGAGAAGAATGATAGAGCTTGCTCAATCATCAAGAAGGATGTTGGTTCAACATGTGACATCATAGATGAACCATTCTTGGTTGATGTTGAAGAACCATCTATTCCTTCCACATCCACATCAACCCACTCAAGCTCTACTAGTAGTGATGGAGTAATTTTAGACTCATCACTAAAAGTTGAGAATGAGACTCTCAAAAGAGAGGTGGATGAGCTCACCCACTCCTTGAGGAAGGCATATGGTGGGGATGCCCGCTTGCTAAAGTGCTTGGGTAGCCAACGGTTTTCCCTTAACAAGAAAGGCTTAGGCTATGTCCCCAAAAAAGGCAAGAAGGCCTTTGCTACTCCAAAGCCTAGCTTTGTGAAGAGTAATGGGTCCTATTGCAATAGATGCAAGCAAGTGGGGCATCAAGAGTATAAATGTGCTAAAATCAACATGAATAAGAAATCAAGCAAAGTGCATTCCATACATTTTGATTCTTGTTATTTGCTTACCAAGGGTGAGAAGGGTGTCAAGGCAAAGTTTGTTGGTACACCCATTGTTGGCCCAAAGAAGAAGTCAATTTGGGTACGAAAGGCTTTGGTTGCTAACCTCCAAGGACCCAAAGGCAAATGGGTACCTAAATCTTATTGATTTTCTTGTAGGTGAATTACAAGATTGGGGGTAACCATTGGATTCTTGAGAGTGGGTGCACTCAACATATGACCGGTGATGCAAGGAAGTTCAATTTCATTGATTCAACTCAAGAGAATGGCAAGCCTATTACATTTGGTGATAGCAAAAGTGGCAAGATACAAGGCATAGGCAAGATAGCAATAACCAATGATTTGACCTTATCAAATGTGGCACTTGTGGACATATTGAAGTATAATTTGCTTTTCGGTGGCACCGGTCGCGCGGGTCCGGTCGAAATTACAGAAAGGGTGTAAACCAGGGGTTCGGCCCTCGGGCCGGCCGGACGACTGACGGATGCTTCGGTCTTGACCGGAAGCATGACCGACGCGCGACCGGACCCGGTCGAGACAGGGGCAAATCCACTGTTTGGGCGTTGTCGGTTGTGATGGATCCACCGACCGGACTCATTGGTGAGTCCGGTCGGTCGGCCCGGTCAGGTTGTAAAACCGTGAGTTTCCCCCCAACGGCCACATTTCGTGGTGTGGGGTATGTTGGGAGGACCCTCGCCAAGGGACCCCCGGCAGCTCCGGCCCAAAGGCGACACCCGCGGGCGCGGGGGGGCAACAAGAGCAACGCAAACACCCCGCAGCGCGGGGGCAGCGGAGGCCAAAAGACGACACCCGCGGGCGCGGGGGCAACAAGAGCACGCAACACCCTTGGCGCGGGGGGGGCGCTGAGGGCCAAGACGACACTACCGCAGCGCGGGGGCACGAGACCAACGCAACACCCGCGGGCGCGGGGGGCGCTGGAGGCCAAAGACGACACCCGCGCAGCGCCGCGGGCAACAAGAGCAACGCAACACCCCGCAGCGCGGGGGGGCGCGGAGGCCAAAGACGCGACACCCACAGCGCGGGGGCAACAAGAGCAACAAACACCCCGCAGCGCGGGGGCAGCGAGGCCAAAGAGCGACACGCAGCGCGGGGGCGAGAACAACGCAACACCCGCGCAGCGCGAGGGGCAGCGGAGGCCAAAAAACGACAGCGCTGGGGGCAACGAGACAACGCAAACTTACGCAAGCGCGCGGCGGCGAAGGCCAAAGACGACACACCCGCGGCGCGGGGAACGCATGAACAACGCAACACCACCGGCGCGGGGCGGCGAAAACCAAAAGCGACCCCAGCAGCGCGAGGGGGGCAACAAGAGCAACGCAACACCACCGCAGCGGGGGGCAGCGGAGGCCAAAGACGACACCCCGGGCGCGCGGGCAACAAGAGCGGGAGGGACGCCCGCAGTACACGGGGTGGCGAGCGAGAGAGCGAAGCACCCGGGTGCGTGGGCGGCAGCAAGAGGAAGACCTCCGCGAGCGCTGGGGCGGCGGGCCCCAAGCGAACTCGGGGCCAAGCGGCGGCGCAAGAAGGAGAAACCCTAATAGAGCCTAAGGCGCGTCGGGACGTGTGTTTTTACCTTTCCACCCCAGGTGGGGTTTGTACCGTCTTGCCCTGCGGCGGGTGGACGTAAGTGGCAAGCGTGTGGTGTCACGATTTGTAACTACACGGTAAATACCGACCCTGACGTCTATAAATACGGACCCGACAGCCGGGACGTATGAAGAAGACGGTTGGGTGGACATTTTTATGACCTATCAATCGAAAAGAGACTTTCTTGGGATCAACACTTTTGACCACGTCACTCACACGGGGACCCGGCCCGCGGGCCCAGCCACGCGTGTCCCCACCTGTGGGAAACCCTCGCTCCTCCTCCCACTACCCGGTAGCGAGAGGGTAGGAGGGCGGTGTGTACCCCCCACGGTTGGCGCCGTCCGTGGGGACCGTCCACGAAAAGCCATGCCGAACACCGGCAATACGAGGGGCTGGGCACCCATGTCGAAGGCCATCCACCGCCCCCGTCCGGGGCCCAACCCCCGCCGGCCGGACCGCCCCGCCGGGACTCTACCAACCTCGGAGCCGGAGCCCGCCGCGCCTACCTTTGCTCCGGGCGGGGGCCTAACCCCTCCTCCGCCGTGGGGCCCGGCGCGGGGGCTCCCCCGGTCGAGCGTGTCCGAGGCCACCGGGCCAGGGAACCCGGCCGGTCATCGGCGGAGGTCCCACGAGGTCGGGGCTCGGTGGTGCGGCAACCACTACGCCAACCACCCCCCAGACGCGGGGGACGTCCTCGGGGCTTTCGGAGGATTCGCCGAGGGGCTAACCGGGGGCGACGAGGGACGAGGAAGCAGCAGGGCGGCAGCCCTTGAAGCGCTATAGGCACGGATCGCCAAAAGCGCGGGCGGCCGAAACCCTCGGCCCGGAGGCGGCGCCACGCACCATCGGGACCGGGCCGGGGGCGCCGGAGGGCGGCTCGGCGGCCGGAGCAAGAGTGGGCGGCTGCCGCGCGGGAGATACACGGCCCGCATGGGGCCGTACCTCGGCCCGGGCAGGCGCATCGCCTTTGCCTCGACCCCCACCTCCACCACCCCCGCCGCTTACCGGTGCCCAACCCACTCCGCCACCGCTAAACCCCACCGCAGCTGAAAACACGCACGCGCTCCACGCGGTTATGCTCCGCCAAACCCCCCACCGGCCACCGAAAACCGCCGCCGAGTTGCCGAACAGCCACCACGAACCTCCCACTACGACCCCGCATCCCCACTCTCATTCGCCCTCCAGCTGGCGGAGTGGCCCGCCTCGTCTGACCCCCACCACCTACCAAGGTACAGGCGGGCGACCAGGACCCCGGCAGTTTATCATGTCATATGAGGCTGCCGTGGCGGCGGTTGGAGGAGACGAGTCCACTATGGCGAAGTCTTTCGTCATAGTCGTGAGGGACATCGCTCAGTCCTGGTACTCAACTTTGCCCCCCCCGCCTCCATCTGCCGGGTGAGCTCCGGACGGCACTGCAAACAAACTTCAAAGGGGGTAGACTCCGCCACGGCCAACTCCACCGAGCTCCTCAGTATCATACCAGAAACCAACCGAACCTCACGAAAGATTGGTGGCGGAGGTTCCTCAAACCAAGGCAAGGACCGAGGGCGTGACCGACCAAAGCGTCATCATGGCGTCTTGGCACGCATAAGGCCGGGCCCTTGCCATTCCAAAATCGAGAGGAGCCAGCCAAAGACCCTGGCGGAGCTTCATGTGATAATGGAGAAATATTGCAGAGCCGACACCAGCCACAAAGCAAAGCTCGAGGCCTCCCGGCCACAACCCCAGCAGCCCGCAACCCCGCAGCAAAGACCGCCAAGGTCAGAAAACTTCGCTTTCCCAGACCGCGCTAGGGTCGCAGCGATAGACTCCGCGACCCCCGCCAGAGCAGAGAGCAAACCACCCCGTCAAACCAACCTATCAGCCAAGGGACCAACGGCCGTACAACCAACGAGACGACCGGGGCCCGTCCCAACAAAAGCAACCCTACTGCCACTATTGCGGGGTAGATAAGGGTCACTACACCAAACAGTGTCCATGCTTCGCCAAAGGGAAAGAGTTCATGGACAACCAGCTAGCTTCCCAGCAAACCAACCGCCAGATCAACCACACCAGAAGACCAGCGCAACCCCCGCGGCACAACCATTACTCCTACACCCCGCCGAACTACGGGACCCCTACCGTGCCCGGCTTTAGCTACCCAGCCTTCAATCAACCCCCGTACCATCACCACTCACACGGTCGGCCCGCTCACGGTGGCCAAGCCTACAGTTACACACCACCCCCCATAAACTCGAACCGGTTTCACCCCAACCCCGCATTACCACCACCCCGCCAATTCCAACCTTACCACCACCACCACCCCCCGCCACCGCCCGATAAAAAGCAAGAAATGCGGACCACGCTAAACAACCCCACCTCCGCTTACGGAGAGATCTTGGCCATCTCGGGGGGATCCAACGAGGACCACGGCAACAAAAGACAGAGAAAGGAGTACTATCGCAGGGTCCATCACGTGGCCGCGGAGGGCCCACACAAGAACAATAATGGTCCCATGTCCCGATCACATTCAGCGCGCTAGAACATGAGGCTCAAGGATTACCCCCCACCGATGCGATGGTAATCAAGACAACCGTCGCAGGTTGGATCGTAAACAAAATCTTGGTTGACACGGGGAAGCTCCATGAGATATTCTCTTCACCTCCACCTATGACCGCATGAGGCTCGACCGTAACCTCCACGAGCCCAAGGAGAACCCCCTCCTTGGATTCGGAGGCCGGCAGGTCGAGCAATAGGGAGAGATAACCCGCGGTCACCTTCGGGGACCCGGCCCACCCTCGGACCGAAAATATAACCTTCGACGTGGTTGACATGCACTACAACTACAATGCCATCTTCGGGAGGGGGCATCATCAACGCGTTCGCGGCGGTAATCCACCCGGGCTATCTACGCATGAAAATGCCATCGACACGGGGTCATAGCGATTTTCGGGGACCGGGACCTCGCAAAGGACCGCGAAGGGGCGATTGCCGGGGTAGCGAAACGTGCATGCCCTCGAAGAAGATAGGGAAGACAAAGAGGAGAAGAAAAAGAAGAAAGAAAAAAGCGGACCCGACGAGGAACGATGCGGACCCAGCGTGCACAACGGTGGAGGAACCAAGCGGATCAGGCTCTTCGAACGATGAAACCAAAGTAGTGACTATCTCAGCAATGCTAGACCCCAACTTTGAGGCAAACCTCACCCAGTTCCTCCGCGACCCTTTGTGGCGTTTTTCGCCTGGGTCGGCCGAGGACCTCGAGGTGTCGACCGGCAGATAATCGAACACAAGCTTAACATCAGAGAGGGAGCAACCCCTTGCAAGCAAAAGCTCCGGCAAATGTCTGAAGAAAGAAAGCAGGCAGCGCAAGTCGAGGTCAATCGCCTCCTAGACGCCAAAGTGATAAGGCCGATAAAGTGTCCAACTTTGGCTATCTAACATGGTCTTGGTCAAAAACCAAGCCTCTCAAAAGACAAGGCAGAACCCCCGAGGTGGAGAATGTGCGTGGATTTCACAAGCCTCAGCAAGGCATGTCCGAAGGACGATTTTCCGTTACCTCGCATCAGCGCGCTCGTAGATGCAGCTGCGGGGTGCGAAATGCTATCGCTGCTCGACTGCTTCTCGGGGTACCACCAGATCTGGATGAGCAAAGAGGACGAGGAGAAGACCAGTTTCATAACACCCACCGGCACATACTGTTTCAGGAGGATGGCAGAAGGCCTCAGGAACGCAGGGTCTACTTTTGCAAGAATGTCCGCAGAAGTCCTCGCAGACGACAACGCAATTTCCGCCTATGTTGATGACATTGTTGTACAGAGCAAACTCCGGGCAGACCATATAGCAGACCTCGAAAGAGCCTTCCTGAAACTCCGCGGAGCCAGGCTCAAGTTAAACCCCGCAAAGTGTGTCTTCGGAGTCAGTAAGGGTAAGTTGCTCGGGTGCCTAGTCTCCGCAAGGGGCATCGAAGCAAACCCAACCAAGATCCAAGCAATCACTCAAATGGAACCCCCGACGAACAGGAAATTGGCACAACGTCTCGCGGGCCGTATGGCCTCCCTGAGCAGATTCATCTCAAGGTCCGCAGAGCGGGCCAACCTTTCTTTTCAGAGATATCGAGGGCATCGGAGCCTTTCAAGGCGGGGTCCAATACAGCAGCAAGCCTTCGACGATCTCAAGCATTACCTCCTCAACCTGACAACCCTCGCAACACCAGAGCCGGGCGAGGGCCTCCTCCTATATGTGGCGGCCTCCCCGCACGCGGTAAGCGCTGTCCTCGCCAAGGAAGTCACTGAGCAGCACCAAGTGCGACAACTCCCCATCTACTATGTATCAGAAGTCCTCGAGGGTCCTAAAAGCAACTACACCGAGCTAGAGAAGGTGGCATACGCCGTCGTCATGGCCGCAAGAAAACTTAAGCACTATTTTCAGTCACACGAGATCACAGTACCGTCTTGCTTCCCGTTAGAGAATATTTTTAGAAACCCCGAGTCAGTGGGAAGGATAGCACGTTGGGCGACAGAACTGGGTGATCACGCGATCAGGTTCGTGGGCAGAACAGCAATCAAGTCTCAAGCCCTCGCGGACTTCGTGGCCGACTGGACCCCCGACGTATACAATCAGGTTGCGAAGTTGGACCCAATTTGGACAGCATACACCGATGGAGCATGGGGCTCCGCGGGCGCGGGGATCGCAGCCATCCTTATCTCGCCGTCCGGTGTAAAGCTCCGCTACGCAGCGAGGTTGGAATTTCCATGCACCAACAACATCACGGAGTACGAGGCAGTTCTGTTGGCCCTAAACAAGCTTCGGGCTCTATCAGCAAGAAGGGCCATCATCGAACATACTCGAAGTCGTCTCTGGCCATGTCGAGAAAAAGCCGCAAAGCCCGAAAAACCCGAACTGCAGAAGTACCTCCTCAGGGTCCGGAAAACGGAGGCCTTTTTTCTGGGTATCACAACAAAAACCATAGCAGGGAGGGACAACGGTGAGGCCGACGAGCTAGCAAAGGCAGCGGCGACGCAAAACCCGCTACCCCCAGACGTGTTCTACGAGGTCCTAACAAAGCCGGCCGTCGAAGGGTCCCCGCCGGCACCCAAGTTTGTGAACGCCATAGCAAGCGAAGATTGGAGGGCCCCGTTAATAGCATACATCAAAGGCCACCTCGAACCCGAGTCGAGGGAAGAGGAAAAAAGGATAGCGCGCGAAGGTGCGGGGATCTGAGAATGATTGGCGAGCAGCTCTACAAGGCATCGATCCACGCCGCCGTGGCTCAAGTGCGTACCAGCCTCCGAGGGAAGAGCAATCCTCGCAGAAGTGCACGAGGGCATCTGCGGCTCACATAATGGACCCCGCGCACTGGTTGGAAAGGTGTTCAGGCAAGGCTTCTATTGGCCCACCGCATTAAGTGACGCTGAAAATCTCGTAAAACGTTGCGAGGGTTGCCAACTAACGACCCATCACTCAAACCTCCCCGGGCGTCAACCCACCAATCGCCCAACATGGCCCCTCGAGAGATGGGGAATCGACCTCGTCGGGCCAATGCCGCAGCACCGAGGAAACCTCCGCTACGCGAGTTGTAGCTATCGAATACTTCACAAAATGGATCGAGGCCCGGCCCCTAGCAACAATAACCTCGCGTTCAGTGCAGAAATTCTTCGGCAACAAATCATATGCCGCCGGGGTCCCAAGAGAAATCACAGTAGACAATGGCACACAATTCGACTGCGAGGCCTTCAAACAATTACGCTTCCGGTCGGAACCAAGATACACTTCGCCTCCGTGGGACCTTTGTAACACCCCAGGTGTTAATTACCGATTAAGCAATGGATTTGGCCAAAGACAAGTGTATTAGTTCATGGTCAAGTTGTCAGTCAAAGAAACGCGAAAAGAATCAAATTAGGAAACTATTCCCCCCGTCGGAAACCCACGATTTCTAAACCCTAGTTTATCCCCTTTTCTTTTATTCAAAATTTATCAAGATTTTGGGTATGGTCATTAAAGCATTTTGGTAGAGTTTCCAAAACTGAACAAAGTTGGTATTTTGAGTTTTCAAAGTTTAGTTCAAAATTTTAAAGTAATTTTGAATTTCATTCAAACCCTATTTACCCCCTTTTCTATATTTCAAAATTTATGCAAAATTTGAGAAAACTTTCAAAAAGCTAGTTTGTAGATCTTGTTGAGAGGAACAAAAGTCATGTACAAAGTTTTTTCAAGTTTTTACATGATTTTAAAAGTAATTTTGAATTCAAATTTCAAATTCTTTGACCCCATTTCAAAAAAGTCAAACTTAGAGGCTGAATTTGAAAATGTTCCAATTATGGATTTTGTAGATCTTGAAAAATTAAGGCAAGTTGCTTTTGGAGATTTTTTGAGTTTAGTTCAAATTTTGAGAATAATTTGCAAAATTCAAGTTGAAAGGGAAGGTCAAACTCGGGACTTAGAATTTTTCTAAGTCTGAAATTAGTGTCCGACGGGATCGGCGTCTCGCGTTCTCGAGATTTTGCTAAGCAACTTGAGTTGAACCAAAATACGGATTTGAGTTTATGCTTTGAAGACCAACATATCAAAAGTTGAGATCGATCGGATTTGATTTGACAAGGCTTTGACAATCATTTCCAAGTATCATTAAGTCGTTGACAATGCAAGTTTTGGAGATGATTATCTCTTAATCTGAGCAGTTAATGATCATGGGCCTGTTATGAAAAATGAAGGTTGATCAGTGGAGAACATTTTTGCCTCTTGGCCCATGTCCAGATTCAGCCGGAAAATGGCCCAAGATGACCCCAAAGTCGGCAACTTTGTCACGTCTCAGGTGTTCGGGGAAAATGCTTCAATGGGCGACGCTGCTGCTCTGCGCGTGTCCGCGTCTCCATGGGCGCCGACCGCCATCGCCACGCCACCCACCTCCGTGTCGCGCTCCTGGAGGCCCTGTTGGGTTTTGGAGAGGCCGGGAACGAGCTTCTCCATCCTCCCTCGCGCTTCTCTCGCTCTCTCTCCCACCTTCGAGGCGACGCCGGCCGCCGCCGCCGTGGGCAACCGGCCGGACTCCATGGCCGTCGTCGCTCCTCCCCATCCTAGCCACCATCGTCGCTCCATGTGTGACCCCGCACCGCCCTTGGCCGTTTCGGTCCTCCGGCCGCCCCTCGCCGCCACGGGCCGGCCCGTCTTCCGGCCGCCGTGGTCGCCGCCATGGTCCCCGCGTGGGTGGCTAGGCCGCTACGGGCTGCCTCCCGGCCGGGCTGGGGCTGCAGCGCGGGTGCGGCTCGACGCCGCTTGGCTCGCCGCCGTTCCCCCGCCGTCGGCCGGCCGACGACGCCGCCCGCCGTCGCCCGCCCCGCCGCTGCCTTCAACGAAGAAAGAAGAAGAGAAAGGGAAAAAGAAGTAGAGGAAGGACTTGATTGTAAAATTGGAAAACTCCAGGGAGCTAGGTGAGAAATCTTATGACTCATATGAATAGTGTTTTGTACTTGTTTTGTAATTTCATAAAAGTCCGAGTTCTTTTATAATTTTGCCAAGTTAAGGTTCAGCAGGGAAGTTGGGCCGGCCTTTTTACCGTTCATATGGGCCGGTCTGGTACTGTTCATCTGGGCCAAATGACTTCAGGCCCGATGGTCTTTTTCTTTTTAGCAAATGATTTTCCAATTTCTATTTATGTGAATAGTATCTTTTTTGTTATTTTCATATAAATTTAAATAGAGCTTCTAAAATTCTGAAAATTTTTGTGTAGCCTTCCCATGAGATTGTCTATCCATGAAAAATTTGAAACTTTGATTTTGAATAATTTTGACATGATTTAAAAATACCAATTTTAATTGAAAAATGCATCTTCCTTGATTTTTAATAATTATTTTATTTATCCAAAAATCATGAAAATTATTTTGGTGCTGTTTTATGATGTGACCTACTTGTGGAAAAAGTTTGGGGTCCATTGGAGAAAGTTAAATTATTTTCTATTTTATGCTTTATTTATTTAATTAGAAAAAAGAGATGATTAGTGACTTTTCGACTTAGGTTTTTGAGTGAGTTTTGGGTTGTTTTGTGAACCCTAAACCATACCACTATTAGATGGTCCTTGAGAACTCCTTAGACAATGGTGATGATATCTTGTAGAGTAGTTCAACAAGTTGGTTTTGTTGGGTTGCAACTTTATCGTGAAGGAAAGTTATACTTGAGGATGTTTATTATTTCATGCATACATCAAGCATCATGTTTACCATTCCATCATGCTAAAGCATGCATTATCATCTACGTGTAGAGTAAACGAGAGTGAGTCGAATCGTGTTGATGAAGCTTTGGAGAAGGCGTTGATATGGTTCCACGATGATCAAGCTTCGGAGAAAATCCATCCGTCGACAAGGATATCATCAAATTTGACTTCGACAACTTTTCTACGAATCGACTTTTCCCCCGCAACACAGGCAAGCCCCGGTTCATTTAAACCTTTCTTGAGTTTTTATAAAGCTTTATATCACCTTTGCTTAATCTGTTGCATTAGGTGATAGGAGTTGAGTGACAACCTAATTGATGCATTATCCATCCTTGATTATTTCGATACCTACCTTGATAACCCGTTTTGGTAAATGCCTAGAAATGCTTAGTCTTGCTGAATTAGTTAGACTTTTGAGTCAAAATGTGACAAGTCCCTTATGATAGCCCGAAGAGGCATTTGATGAGAAAGGATGCTATATGATGAAACCATACTGGGATATGGTGATAAAATTGAGACCGGTCGGGTAATTTGCATTGAGAATGGAGTCTCGATTGTAGTATTTCCGGCTTGTCGATTAAGGACCTGAAATGTGTAGGCCTGTGTAACCGAGACTATGGGAATAATCTGCTTTGAGGTCGTTGGACTAATGGCACGTCTGTCATGGGTGTCATCCCATCACAGTCGACCCTAGTTCGGACACATACTCCGGTAAGCCTGATCTTGGGGGTGTCAAATCGGAAACGTACAACCGCGCACTGGGAGTGGAGAGATGGCGGGAGTACATGTTACCCTCGTGGGTTAAAGTCCCGGATTGGAGGTGTACGGTATTCTCGGGTGGCGTAGGACGCGGTTCCGTTTTGAGTATCCAGGAAAGGGTTGATATATGCAAGCTTAAGTGTTACATATGTCGTGTGGAAAGAACTCCCCAGCTGGGTTAATCGATTTCGAAATCGCCGTGCTTCTCGGATATGGAGACTCGGTTTCCGACTTATATCATAGTTTAATTATGGAGCAGAGAAGAGAAGGAATAAGTCTTTGGAACTTCTACAAGTGTTTGTTATAGTACAAGATCACCTAGAATAGGTGAGATACTAAATTGAGATTAAAACATTGAAAGTAAGGACTCACTATTAGTAAGCTTTTTTACGCAAAAAGAGCCCTTGATCCTTGCTAAAGCCTTACCTTGATTCCTATTAGACCAGCATTCACGAGTCTTCTCCTATTTTCTTTAGTCGGGTAAGTCTTGTTGAGTACTCCCGTACTCGGGGTTTGTTAACCCCGTTGCAGTCTTGACTCGTCTTTGTTTAACCAAGGTTATGTCGGTGGGCACGATATGATCTGGTTTATCTTTCGAGTTCTACATAGCTTTCCGCAAAATTAAGTTAAGTTTACTCAAATATAACTTACTCATATTTTTGTAAAATTAATGTTATTATTTTTTTCTTTTCGATCTATATTTTTGTAACAAATGTTGTAATGTTGTAGCACTCCTTTGTTGATACTGGTATGAGTTATCAATGGGGCTTCTTAAGTTATCGGGTGTATCGCGCGGTTTGCCAAAGATCTTTGGGACAATGACAGTGCGGTGGGCCCTGTAGTTAGGAGGTTACATTCTGAGTGGTATCAGAGCTCATACTTAGGATCAGCTACAGCATTACTTTTGAAAACTTTAAAATGATTTTATAATCTAAAAGTTTTTGAAAGTAACAAATTAAAAATAATCTCCTATCTTTCCTTATGCTTGCCGGAAGGCTTTGAGAAGATGTCTTGATGGGTCAAATAAAAGACTTCGAGAAGTTTTCATCTCTTCTTGAGAAGAACAATTAAAGAGTTGAATATCGTCGCCAAAGTTCTACTAAGAGCCATTTCATCATTCTGCCATGATCATCCAAGAATATAGTGTATAAAGTAAAGCCCTATAATGTACGACATCTAACATCTTGAAGGCGAGAATACTCCTAACGTTGTGAAGACGTTATAGGGACGAGCATGCATCATATCATCCATATAATGTTGATTCCTCTTCCTTTTATTAGGACAACTATTTTTCTTTATAGTTGTTTGTCCTAAATTTTATCCTATACCAAGTCCTTGATTAATGGATATTCATTTGATAATCTTTGCTTCATAAGTTCCTAGCCTTTGGGAGCTTGCACCTTGCTATGTCAATTCTATTTTAAAAAGCTTCCGACTATACCTTGATTTCTTAACTCATACATGTGTCGTATTTTGACTTCTTTCATTTTGACACATACTCTTCTCTTCACTATAATTCACGATTACCGTGTTTTCACCTTCGTTGCAAACTCTTTTCGAAAATTCATATCCGAACTCTAAAATTTTCGAAAACCCTTATAGGTTGCAATCACCTTTTTCTTCTGATTGTAATCTTGATATTAATTCTTGTTGTTTTGCAAATTTCTTATAAGCCCTTGTTATTGCAACCAACTTTTCGTTTCGGTTGCAATCTCTGAATCAATCCTTGTTGTCTTTTAAACCCCTTGTAAGTCACTGTGTTTGACACTTTTTCCTTTCCCATTACTTATCCCACGGAATTTGTCGCCTTGAAATTTCGGAATATGATTCCTTTTAAGGGGGAAGGATCATCATATCCCAGATGTTCATGATCATCTTGCTGCATCATTGGCAAGCATCCTTGCATTGCATATGTTGTTTATAGCATTTATGTTATGCACACATGATGTCTCACGTGTTATCTAAAATGATGTTAATGTTGGTTGTTGTTTGTGTTTCACTGTTAAGCTTGTGTGTACTTTGGTTGAACCCTAGTTCAACTAGGATGTTATGCGTAAATCCTTGCCACGACTTATGTTGTGCCATGTGGAACCATGCCAAGTGTTTGTTAGACTCTTTGGACGTTTCTTCAAGAAAGGAGCCTGATGCCCTACAAATTCTCTTTGACCTCTAAAACTTTCTTGGCTTTGATCTTGAAATCACCTTCATACTGACTCCACACCTTGGAACTTTCTTTGGTTATTTATCTATATTCTATCCAAGGACTTGTATATCGGATCAGTTGCTTTGTGAGTTCCTTCTAAAAGTTATAAGAAAAGGTGATCCTTGAAGAGCAAGTCACTGACATCAACATTAACAGACTACAAGAAGTGATAGATAAGGGACTCTGCTTAATTATTTCCGAAGATCAGGATCATTGTGGCATCCTTTTGCCGCCACGTGTTTTCTGAATGTCGTGAACATCCTGGCCCTTTTCGCGCTCGCTTTCGTGTTGCAGTTTCGTAGTGTCTCTCCTGCACCACACCTTCTTTCTTCCTTTCTTTGTGTGCCATGTCTGTTGTAGCTCTTACCATTACACCATACCGAACCCCTCCATGCCCTCAGCCCGCTACTCGCCTCTACGTCACGGGAATCTTGTCACCCAATAATTGAGCACAGAGAGCACCATGGCTGGTAGAGAAGATTGAATAGTACTCTGCGACGCAAACACTTGAGTGTGTGGATTAGCTTCTTAACAGAAAGGGTGGTAGGACTATGAGTGCTATTGGTCAAGTCATTAGAGGCGAAGAAACGGAAAACTCTCTAGAGGCACTTTGTGTTCTTTTACAGCAAAGGTTTTTATGAGTTGCCCTGTTGACATTGGATTGAAAGCTAAATATTTTTGGGCAACTCGACTTCAAAGAATAGTTCAGTTGTTTTGCCTGTCACAGGAAAGACAGATGCAGTAAGAATCAAGTAGCTAATTGATTTAATTGGAGTAAAGATTTATACGAGGCACCTTGTACAGTTTTGAGTGGGGGTGATCAGGGGTCTTCGGTGAGAAGATTTCCCATCCGAACTCAACGACTGGACAAACCAGATATGCAAGGAGAAGTAACAATGTTTCATGGGAGTCAATGAAGGAAATTCTATGGACAAAGATTAAGGGTAACATGCCTTCGTTTCCCTTAAAAGTTTTCTACCCCAAATCTCGGGACGAGATTTATTTAAGGGGGAAGGACTGTAACACCCCAGGTGTTAATTACCAGTTAAGCAATGGATTTGGCCAAAGACAAGTGTATTAGTTCATGGTCAAGTTGTCAGTCAAAGAAACGCGAAAAGAATCAAATTCCGGAAACTATTCCCCCCGTCGGAAACCCTGATTTCTAAACCCTAGTTTGTCCCCTTTTCTTTTATTCAAAATTTATCAAGATTTTGGGTATGGTCATTAAAGCATTTTGGTAGAGTTTCCAAAACTGAACAAAGTTGGTATTTTGAGTTTTCAAAGTTTAGTTCAAAATTTTAAAGTAATTTTGAATTTCATTCAAAACCCTATTTACCCCCTTTTCTATATTTCAAAATTTATGCAAAATTTGAGAAAACTTTCAAAAGCTAGTTTGTAGATCTTGTTGAGAGGAACAAAAGTCATGTACAAAAGTTTTTCAAGTTTTTACATGATTTTAAAAGTAATTTTGAATTCAAATTTCAAATTCTTTGACCCCATTTCAAAAAGTCAAACTTAGAGGCTGAATTTGAAAATGTTCCAATTATGGATTTTGTAGATCTTGAAAAATTAAGGCAAGTTGCTTTTTGGAGATTTTTGAGTTTAGTTCAAATTTTGAGAATAATTTGCAAAATTCAAGTTGAAAGGGAAGGTCAAAACTCGGGACTTAGAATTTTTCTAAGTCCGAAATTAGTGTCCGACGGGATCGACGTCTCGCGTTCTCGAGATTTTGCTAAGCAACTTGAGTTGAACCAAAAATACGGATTTGAGTTTATGCTTTGAAGACCAACATATCAAAAGTTGAGATCGATCGGATTTGATTTGACAAGGCTTTGACAATCATTTCCAAGTATCATTAAGTCGTTGACAATGCAAGTTTTGGAGATGATTATCTCTTAATCTGAGTAGTTAATGATCATGGGCCTGTTATGAAAAATGAAGGTTGATCAGTGGAGAACATTTTTGCCTCTTGGCCCATGTCAGATTCAGCGGGAAAATGGCCCAAGATGACCCCAAAGTCGGCAACTTTGTCACGTCTCGGTGTTAGGAAAATGCTTCAATGGGCGACGCGTGCTCTCGCGGCGTGTCCGCGTCTCCATGGGCGCCGACCGCCATCGCCACGCCACCCACCTCCGTGTCGCGCTCCCGGAGGCCCCTGTTGGGTTTGGGAGAGGCCGGGAACGAGCTTCTCCATCCTCCTCGCGCTTCTTCTCGCTCTCTCTCCCACCCCGAGGCGGACGCCGGCCGCCGCCGCCGTGGGCAACCGGCCGGACTCCATGGCCGTCGTCGCTCCTCCCCATCCAGCCACCATCGTCGCTCCATGTGTGACCCCCGCACCGCCCTTGGCCGTTTCGGTCCTCGGCCGCCCCCCGCCCCGGCCGCCCGCAGCGGTCTTCTTTGCCGCCGTGGTCGCCGCCATGGTCCGCCGCGCGTGGGTGGCTAGGCCGCTACGGGCTGCCTGCCTCGGCCGGCCAGGGCTGGGGCGCTGGTGCGGCTTCGACGCTTTTGGCTCGCCGCCGTTCCCCGCGTCGTCGGCCGACGACGAAACGGCCAGCCGCCGTCGTCGCCGCCCGCCCCGCTTCCGCTTCAACGAAGAAAGAAGAAGAGAAAGGGAAAAAGAAGTAGAGGAAGGACTTGATTGTAAAATCGGAAAACTCTCAGGGGAGCTAGGTGAGAAATCTTATGACTCATATGAATAGTGTTTTGTACTTTGTTTTGTAATTTCATAAAAGTCCGTAGTTCTTTTTATAATTTTGCCAAGTTAAGGTTCAGCAGGGCGAAGTTGGGCCGGCCTTTTTACTGTTCATATGGGCCGGTCTGGTACTGTTCATCTGGGCCAAATGACTTCAGGCCCGATGGTCTTTTTTTTTTAGCAAATGATTTTCCAATTTCTATTTATGTGAATAGTATCTGTTTTTGTTATTTTCATATAAATTTAAATAGAGCTTCTAAAATTCTGAAAATTTTTGTGTAGCCTTCCCATGAGATTGTCTATCCATGAAAAATTTGAAACTTTGATTTTGAATAATTTTGACATGATTTAAAAATACCAATTTTAATTGAAAAATGCATCTTCCTTGATTTTTAATAATTATTTTATTTATCCAAAAATCATGAAAATTATTTTTGGTGCTGTTTTATGATGTGACCTACTTGTGGAAAAAGTTTGGGGTCCATTGGAGAAAGTTAAATTATTTTCTATTTTATGCTTTATTTATTTAATTAGAAAAAGAGATGATTAGTGACTTTCGACTTAGGTTTTTGAGTGAGTTTTGGGTTGTTTTGTGAACCCTAAACCATACCACTATTAGATGGTCCTTGAGAACTCCTTAGACAATGGTGATGATATCTTGTAGAGTAGTTCAACAAGTTGGTTTTGTTGGGTTGCAACTTTATCGTGAAGGAAAGTTATACTTCAGATGTTTATTATTTCATGCATACATCAAGCATCATGTTTACCATTCCATCATGCTAAAGCATGCATTATCATCTACGTGTAGAGTAAACGAGAGTGAGTCGAATCGTGTTGATGAAGCTTTGGAGAAGGCGTTGATATGGTTCACGATGATCAAGCGGAGAAAATCCATCCGTCGACAAGGATATCATCAAATTTGACTTCGACAACTTTTCTACGGAATCTGACTTTTCCCTGCAACACAGGCAAGCCCCGGTTCATTTAAACCTTCCTTGAGTTTTTATAAAGCTTTATATCACCTTTGCTTAATCTGTTGCATTAGGTGATAGGAGTTGAGTGACAACCTAATTGATGCATTATCCATCCTTGATTATTTCGATACCTACCTTGATAACCCGTTTTGGTAAATGCCTAGAAATGCTTAGTCTTGCTGAATTAGTTAGACTTTTGAGTCAAAATGTGACAAGTCCCTTATGATAGCCCGAAGAGGCATTTGATGAGAAAGGATGCTATATGATGAAACCATACTGGGATATGGTGATAAAATTGAGACCGGTCGGGTAATTTGCATTGAGAATGGAGTCTCAGTGTAGTATTTCCGGCTTGTCGATTAAGGACTGGAAATGTGTAGGCCTGTGTAACCGAGACTATGGAACGCAATCTGCGCCTGAGGTCGTTGGACTAATGGCACGTCTGTCATGGGTGTCATCCCATCACAGTCGACCCTAGTTCGGACACATACTCCGGTAAGCCTGATCTTGGGGGTGTCAAATCGGAAACGTACAACCGCGCACTGGGAGTGGAGAGATGGCGGGAGTACATGTTACCCTCGTGGGTTAAAGTCCCGGATTGGAGGTGTACGGTATTCTCGGGTGGCGTAGGGACGCGGTTCCGTTTTGAGTATCCGGGGAAAGGGTTGATATATGCAAGCTTAAGTGCTACATATGTCGTGTGGAAAGAACTCCCCAGCTGGGTTAATCAATTTCGAAATCGCCGTGCTTCTCGGATATGGAGACTCGGTTTCCCGACTTATATCATAGTTTAATTATGGAACAGAGAAGAGAAGGAATAAGTGCTGGAACTTCTACAAGTGTTTGTTATAGTACAAGATCACCTAGAATTAAGTTAAGTTTACTCAAATATAACTTACTCATATTTTGTAAAATTAATGTTATTATTTTTCAGCACTCGATCTATATTTTTGTAACAAATGTTGTAATATTGTAGCTACTCCTTTGTTGATCCTGGTATGAGTTATCAACAGGGCTTCTTAAGTTATCGGGTGTATATGCGCACAATTTGTCAAAGATCTTTGGGACAATGACAGTGCGAGGTGGGCCCTCGTAGTTAGGAGGTTACATTACTGCACACCCCCAGTCTAACGGCCTCGTGGAGAGGGCCAACGGCACAATCTTGCAAGGCATCGGCACAAAAATTCAGGGCAAGCCAAGGGGTACAGGCGAGCATCTCACACCGGTGGTGCGGTCACATAACACCCTCGAATGCGAGCAACAAAGTTCACCCCATTCAAGCTCTTGTTCGGGAAGAGGTGTGCTCCCGGAAGGAACTAACCCACGGCTCCCCAAGAACAACCCTCGCGCCAACAGAAGAGAGCCCCTCGCTCGCCAGTGACCTTGTCGAAGAAGTCCGCAATCAGGCCGTCCTCAACCTTCGCTCATACCAGCAAGAAACCTGCAAATGGCGTGACAAGAAGGTCAAGCCTCGTGACCTCGCAGTCGGGGACTTCGCGCTCATCAGAAAGCAAAACGCTCCAATGGCAGGGAAGTTTGTAGCCAAGTGGTCGGGACCCTTCCTTGTCACAAAGTCGACAAGACCGGCCTCCTATCACCCGCAAGACCTCAATGGAAACGACCTACCACGCACTGGAACATAGACGACCTCCGCAAATACTACCCATAGCGGCGCCACACCTCGGCGTTCGCGAGCTGTAAGATTTCCCTGTTCATTTTCGCTTTTCCTTTTTCTATAAGTTTCTTGTAAGACTCTGTCATGTAACCGGGGCTGCACTCTTTTTCCTCGCGAAGGGGCGCGAGGTTTTTTAACGAGACAAAGACCCCATTTTATCAATATATGCAGATTTTTTCCCGAAAAAACTTGTCTCCGCTATGTTTTCAAAACACGACGCCGAAAGGGGCGAAGCGGTGACCCTCCGCCCTCATCGGCAGACTCCGACAAGGATGATTAGCCCCGCCAGGGGCTCAGCTTCCGCCAGCACCCCAGGCTAGGCCAAACATGCCAGGGGCTCGCAAAAAACCAAACCCCTGACGTGGATCCCGAGTATGGGCCGCGCGGAGGTACAAAAAGACGCGCACCCTGGCAAAACACGCCAGGGGCTCGCAAAAAACCAAACCCCCGACGCGGACCCCGAGTATGGGCCGCGCGAGGTACAAAAAGACGACGCACTCCGGCAAAACGCGCCGAGGGGGGGCAAAAAAAAAAAACCAACCCCCGACCACGGACCCCGAGTATGGGCCGTCGTGAGGGTACAAAAAGACGCCACCACTCGGCAAAAACGCCGGGCTCAAGAAAACCAACCCCGACGCGGACTCGGAGTATGGGCCGCGGCGGAGGTACAAAAAAGACGCGCACACTCGGGCAAAACGCTGGGCTCGCAAAACCAACCCCGACGGTGACCCCGCGTATGGGCCGCGAGGTACAAAGACACGCACCCCCGGCAAAACGCGCCGTGGGATCGCAAACAAACCCCGACGCTTGCCGACCCCGAGTATGGGCCGTGCGGAGGTACAAAAAGACGCCGCACCCGGCAAAACGCCGTGGGCTCGCAAAAACCAACCCCCCGACGCGACCCCGAGTATGGGCCAGGCGGAGGTATTAAAAAGACGCGCATTCCCGCAAACGCGCCGGGGCTCGCAAAACCAACCCCGACGCGGACCCCGCGTATGGGCCGCGCAGAGGTACAAAAGACGCGGCGCCCGGCAAAACGCGCCAGGCTCGCAGAAACGCAACCCCGCCGCGGACCTCTGTACGGGCCGCGAAGGCACAAAAACGCGACACGGCAAAACACGCCGGGGCCCGCAAAAACATAACCCCGTCGCGGACCCCAGTACGGGCCGCCGCGAAGGTACGAGAAAAACGCACACCCGGGCAAAAGCACGCCACGGGCTCACAAAACGCCAAAAACTCCAATAACGTCAAGTACAGCGCCAAGGACACCGCCATTATGACCACCCAAAGACAACGCATCGAATAGTCTCACCAACAAAAGGACTCAAACTCCACTACCCTCGCGGACCAAGGACACTCACCTAACCCCATCAAGTCAATTAAAGGGCCTCCCATCACCGTACAACCCCGCACCACTATAAAAACCGGCACCACCACCGCACCAGCAGCATACCACAAAACCCACAAGCCAAGAGGGGGCGCGTCATCAAGACAATGCCCCGAGCTAGCACCAGCGCTCCTGGCGCAAGCCGCCACAAACCCCCGCAATACCCAACACCACGATCGCACCCCGACATCGCAATGGAAAATGTAAAAAACACCAACAACTAGCAATTGCAACAAGGGCTACCCACGCGCACATCCGCCCGGTACTGACCACCAACCCCCAAGACCTGAATCCATCGCTCTGCCGGAACCTCGCCCGGGAGGAGGCACCGCAATGGAGAATGTAACATCCTCTGACGGCAAGGCGCCAAAGGAATCAAAGTTCCAACAACGCGCTGGGGACCCCGCTTACCCCGAAGACCCCGCCGGCGCAACACGGAGCCGCGCAACGCGGGACCCCGCACCAACCGGGCCCCTACAAGAAGGGCATTCAACGCAAGTTTCCCAACCGTCACTCCGACACCACTTCAACCAACTCGAGAGAACCCCTCGGCACCCCCGGATGAAGGCACGACACCCCGCGCCCACTAAGGTAGGAGCAGGAGGCCTCGGGAAAAGCCATCTAGCAGGCAACCCTACTTAGCTCGTAAAACCCGGGGTAACCTTGGGCTAGTAGAGAAGCTTAGCTAGTCGGTTTCCTCTCTCCCGCAAGCAAGGAAAGCATTGCGGAGAGCCAATCCACGCATAAAATATGTACGCCGCCGAGCATAATAAAGTTGCGACCGTCTACGCAACCAATAACCCCAAGAAAACAGCGAGCCTCGCTAAAAGAAGCAGAGGGCGTCGCTGCGACTTCGTCCACGCAACTAAATAACCCCGCAAAACAGCGAGCCTCGCTAAAAAAGAAGCGAGGGCGTCGCCGCGACCGGGCTCACGCAACCAAAAACCCCGCAAAACAGCGAGCCTCGCTAAAAAGAAGCGAGGGCGTCACCGCGACTTCGTCTACGCAACCAAAAACCCGCAAAACAGCGAGCCTCGCTAAAAGAAGCGTAGGGCGGCGTCGCTGCGACTTCGTCTACGCAACCAAAAACCCCGCAAAACAGCGAGCCTCGCTAAAAGAAGCAGAGGGCGTCGCTGCGATTTCATCTACGCAACCAAAAACCCCGCAAAACAGCGAGCCTCGCTAAAAGAAGCAGAGGGCGTCGCTGCGATTTCATCTACGCAACTAAGATCCCATAAAAGCGAGCCTCGCTAAACGAAGCAGAGGGCGTCGCCACATTCCCGCCTATAGTCGACAACAACCCCGCGAAGGGGGACAGGTTTTCAATAACCCCGCGAAGGGGGACAGGTTTTCAACAACCCCGAGAAGGGGGACAGGTTTTCAACAACCTTGCGAACGGGGACAGGTTTACAACAACCCCGAGAAGGGGGACAGGTTCACAACAACCCCACGAAGGGAAAAAAGTTTACAACAACCCCGCGAGGGGGGATAAGTGTTACAACAGCCCCGCTAACCGGGGCGCCTCCAAGCTAAGCCTCTCAACCGCAGACCCAATCAGCCACCACCTCAACAAACCCCTCCAACACTTCTCCCACAAGGGTCTCGCGACCCGCTCCACGAACTCCGCCACGTCCACCACCTCGATCTCGCGAAGAAACCTCGCAACCTCCACCCGACTTCGCCGTTCACCACCAAGGCATCGCTAGCCGAGCAAAGCGGCCCCCACAATGGCTGGGTCGGGTCCGCACCATAGGTAGTGAACCCGGCGCAGTCCTCCGCCCTATAAACCCGCCGCAAGTCACGAACGCCCGTGATCGGGCGGCTCGGCTTGGGAACAACCACCGCACCCTTGCGGTCCACCTCGAAGCTGACTTCACCCAAAGCAATGGCCACTGCCTCTTCATCCTCCAGGTCCTCGTCAAGAGTCTCCAACGAAGCTCCCGCTCCAAAAACTACCCGATCGACTTGGCGATCAGTCAGGTCGTACTCACGCCAGAATGCCCCCGCAGCTTGATTCTTGACGTCATATTTATGGGTACGACCCCACCAGAAAGCCTCGAAGCCCAAGCCTGGATACTTCGTCATCGCATGAACCCAAGTCTCCCCCGAGATGAAAATATCTTGATAGTTCATCATCAGGGGAACAATGTTCAGCACCTCCCGCGCAGGCCCCGCAGGATCCTGCGCGGTAGAGCCAAGGGTTAGAACACACACCCCGCAAAATTCGACACCCACCCCCGGCAAATTAGAACATCAAACAGTACAGTCGACCAAGAAAATAGCCGCATAATTAAACACAGTTAACCAGCAATAGCGCATCCACATTCTTAAGTGCACAAAATGCATTTACAGAACCCCCAGCGGGGCCCCTAACTCCCTACATACTCAAAACCATCACTCCCCGCGAGGTCTCAACCCGGCCGCCAGGCGGGGCCCGGACCAGTCGGGGGATCCTCGACTTGCACCTGGGGGGCAGCAGTGTCGACCCCCTCCCCAGAAGCATCATCACGGGCAGCTCCGCCGTCCTGACCAGCCCCCGCATCCGAGGTAGCGGGGTCCACGTCTTCCGGGGCCTCGCCGTCCACAGCAGCTTCCTCATTCCCGGCCTCCAACACGGCCGCCAGAGCCTGCGCAATAAAAACAACAGTGAGTCGAACGCCAAAACCAGTCAATAAAAAGCGGAGGTTACTAGGAAAAACCTGTACCCGCGCAGTTGCGGCCTGAGCCTCCTCCATGGCAGCATCATGCCCATAATCGAGGAAAAATTTCTTCAAAAACCGCCGCCCCAGGTAGCGGAGGTCAGCGTTCTCGCGCACCTCGCCCATCTCTTCCTTCCTCGGGAATTTAAGCTTGCGGGGCTCGTCGAGGTGCGGACACCCCACCGATCGGAGGGTGTGCCCCAACGCGAGTACCCCCACAAAACCGCCGAAGTCCGCGGCGTTGTGGACAAGCGGTGTGACACCCGAGAAGGTTGCCCTTAGCCACTCCGCAACGGCCGCAGGTTCCACGGGGGGTAACGGGGCCGAGCCCGAGCTACCGGCATCCACTAAAATGCTGTCGAGGGTCTCCTTCACCGAGGTCATCTCGGCAAGCTAGGCTTCATCGCGCGAGGAGAGCCTTTCCTCCAGCTCCGACACCCTCTTTAGCGCGGCCTCCTCCCTCTCCTTAGCCTCCCGCGCCTCGGTGACCAAGTCAACATTACGCTGGGCGGTCTCAACCACGTCGTCGTGAGCCTTCTCGAACTTCCCTCGAAGGGCAGCGTAGGCCTCCGCCTGCCTCTTCACCTCGGCATTCAGACGCGCCACCTCCGTCTCGGCGCGTTCGACGTCGGTGGCCCTCTTCTGAAGGGTCTCCGCGTCATCTGGCGTCCGCTGCGGCTGCGGCCCCCACGCGCGCGAGCGCCAGACAAGGATCTCCGCGGCCTTCACCGCAATGTCCTCCCTCAAGCTCCGAGCGAGCCCGAAAGACAAACCGATGCTCGGCCTCCGGGATCCGCACACGCCCGTAAACCGCGCCGAGGGAAGCGCTTCTCCGCTCGTTGGACTCAAAGTGGCGCCCCATGACCTCGCTTCCCCCGCGCCCCTCGCCGGTCGCCAACCTCCCCCGATCTCCGGCCCCCCACCAAGATGTGGCACCGGACGCGGTCGGCGGCCGCTGGCAGACCGGAGGGGGAGCCACCTCACCAAGAGGGGCGTCGAGCAACTTGAGCCGCAAGCTCTCCCGCCGACGCCACGATCATCGGCGGACTTTCCCGGGTCGCCCACGCCCCGCGAGGCCGCCAGAACACCACTTCGGCCGAGGCGCCGGTATAATCCCGGCCGCCGCGATCCCCACCACATGCGGATTCCACCTCCTCCTCCCCGCGAGGGGGTCTCCTCCGGCCATGACCGGGGGCAGGGACCCGGTCCCTGGCCGACCCACCCCGCTTGTCGTCGTCTTCGCACCGCTTTGGAGCCGCCGATGTCGTGTATGGAGCCGGCAGCCCCGACAGCCGAGAGGGAGGGCGCCCCCGCACCTAGGGCAAAGCAGCCGCACCTCCGCGGCCCGTGACGTAGCAGCCCCGCCGTCCCGACGGGCCGCCTTCACCCCTCGCTCCCGCCGCGCCCCACGCGACCACCCCGGGGCCGGCGGTGGCCCGAGCGCAGGGCCTTCCGCCGCTGCTTGCCGCACTCCACCCACCTCCAGCCTTGGGCCAATCTCGAGTACAAAACGCCGAACCGGTCGAACGGTTCGACCTCCGGCGACTCCCAAGGGCCGGTCGAATCCGGGCTACTCCGCATCCTCGCACTTCCCAATCAGCTCGTCGCACGAGCCTCGACCTCGGCGAGGACGCGACCGTCGCCGACTTGCGAGAGCTCGACCTCTGGATCTGATGTTCCCAAAGAGTATCGAACTCCACCTTCGGGGACTTCAAGTCCAAACCTCGCAGCTTGTCGACTTCCTCCACCTCCGGCCACTCTCGGGTAGACAGCGGGGGCAGCAAGACCACGCCGACACAAATTCCTCCACCAAGTCACGCCCCGTCAGGTAACGGGACATGTTGGTCAGCATAGATTGCTGCTCCGCCATGGCATCGGTCTCGGCCCACTGCCCTTCCGGAGGTTCGCCTAGGTTGCGCAGGGCCCCGCACATCTCCGGGGCCTCCGGCTCATAATAGAACCACCTCGCCAACCAATCCGCCGACCACTTGCTCTTCGCTTTGCACCGGCAATGCAGCGACCCCCCGATGCACACGCGAAGGTGTGCCAACACCGCGCATCGCGCCATCTGCCATCCCTTGCACGGTTCCCGTGGGGGCGAGGTTGCGGATGCACTCGGTGGGTGTAGAGGAAAGCATCCCATCCGCTCCAGCCCTCGCGACCGCAGGCCCGCACGAAGATTGAAAGCTCGCGGAAGCGTAGCGGTTCAATTGCGGAATCGGAGGCCGCCGCCGCATCACCGCAGTAACAAACTCCGCCCACAGTGGAAGCCGGAGTCCAGCAACAAAAACTCCGCGGAATACCACCAACACTCGTTCGCCTCTGGCTTGGGGATTCGATCGGCGCGAGGCCGGGCCTTCGCCCGATCGAGGTAGCCCTAGCTCCTCGCACTCCTTCGCCCCTCCGTAACTTTGCTCGGGCCGGAAACATCAAGGTAGGAGAGGTCTCCCTTCGTCTTGCCCCCTTCGATCCTCCGCAGCCTCTTCGACGCCATCATCTGACAAAGGAACTAGCGAAACCCTCGCGAAACGACTCGTTCAAGCTCACACCCCGCGAATCGACGGGAACCAGAGCAAGCGCAAGAAGGTGAAAAAGCAAGCGAGTAAGGGTGTGAGCAGTGAAAGTGAAGTGAAAAGTGAGCACAGAAATTTTTACCGCCTCGCCGGCACCGGTTATTTATGGGGGCCGGAGAATCCACCGGGAACGGACCCCGAGGGCAAGAGGGATCTGTTGCCATGTACACCGACGGCCCGCGCTCAACGCCTCGATTCAACTCAAGAACCCAACCGCCCACCCACGGCAAAACCCAACACGTGTCAACACAAATCTACAACCGGCCCCAGAAGGCAACTAGGGCCGGGCGGGGTTAGCCCCCGCAAATGCCACGGGGCCGCCCGCGGGCCTCCCTCCTAAGGTTCAGTTGCTCGGCCCGGACAGCACCGACCAAACCCCCGAGGGGCTACCGTTGGGGAGGACCCCGCCAAGGGACCCCCAAGAGCTCCCGGGCAAAAGACGGCCATCCTGCGCGCGGGGCAACAAGAGCATCGCAACAACACCCCCGCAGCGGGGAGGGGGCAGCGGAGGCCAAAGACGACACCCGCAGGCGCGAGGCAAAAGAGCAACCGCAACACCCCGCAGCGCGGGGGCAGCCGAGGCAAAAGACATACCCAGCGCTGGGGGGCACGAGCAGACCAACGCAAACACCCCGCCAACGGGCAGCGAGGAGGCCAAAGACGACGCCCAGCGCTGGGGCACGAGACACCGCAACAATTTCGCAGCGCTGGGGCGCTGGAGGCAAAGACGACACCCGCAGCGCTGGGGGCACGAGACCAACGCAACACCCGCAGCGCTGGGGCAGCGGAGGCCAAAGACGACACCAAGCAGCGGGGGCAACAAGACAACGCAACACCGCAGCGCTGGGGCAGCGGAGGCCAAAGACGACACTCGCAGCGCTGGGGCACGAGACCAACGCAACACCGCAGCGCTGGGGGCGCCGGAGGCCAAAGATTTCCATTACCCGCAGCGCGGGGCAACGACCAACACACAACACCGGGCAGCGCTGGGGGCAGCGGAGGCCAAAGACGGCCACTCGCAGCGCGGGGGGCAACGAGACAACACAACACCGCAGCGCGGGGCGCTGAGGCCAAAGACCCACACCAGCAGGGGCAACAAGAGCAACGCAACACCCCGCAGCGTGGGAGGCAGCCGAGGCCAAAGACGCCACCTCCCACGCCGCTGGGGCAACAAGAGCCGGAGCGACGCCTCGCAGCACGGGGTGGTGAGATCGTAACGGGCACCGCTGGTGCGTGCGCCGTAGCAAGAGGAAGACCTCCGCGAGCGCGGGGGTGGCGCAGCCCCAAGCGAACTCGTGGCCAAGCGGCGGGCGCAAGAAGGGAGAAACCCTAATAGAGCCTAAGACGCTGTCCAGACATGTGTTTTTACCTTCCACCCCAGGTGGGTTTGTACTTGGCTTGCCCCCGCTGGCCCTATACGTAGTGGCAAGCGTGTCGTGTCCCGATTTGTAACTACAGTAAATACCGACCAGACGCCTATAACACGGACCGACGGGACGTATGAAGAGGACGGTTGGGTGGACATTTTTATGACCTATCAATCGAAAAAAGAGACTTTCTTGGGATCAACACTTTTGACCACGTCACTCACTGGGACCCGGCCCGCGGGCCCGCCCCACGCGTGTCTCCACCCCTGTGGGAAACCCTCGCTCCTCCTCCCACTACCCCGGTAGCAGAGGGTAGGAGGGCAGGTGTGTACCCCACAGGGTATTTATACCCCCTTGGCCGCCTCTTGCTCTCTCTCTTGGTCATTTGAATCATTCCTAACATCTTTGAGCAAGCAAGCAAGCCTCCCTCCTCTCTCATTCTTGATTTGAGCTTCATTCTTGAGAGAAGAGTTGATCCTAGTGCATTGCATCGAGTTCTTGCATCTAGAGGCACTTGGGGATCGTTGTGAGCCGGTTGGTTTCTTGTTACTCTTGGAGACACCGCTCCTAGCCGGCTTGGAGGATTGGTGGAGTTGTTGGCAAGAAGAGGTGATTGTTTTTGGCCACCTCCTGCTGATTTGTGAGAGGATTACGCACTGCCGGGAAGACAAAGTGCAAGGAATACATTGCTCGTGTCTTGGGTACCTCACTTGTGAGTGGTGTGTTGAGGCTAGCAAGGGCACCGCCTAGCTCAAACACCATCCTTGTGTTGGTCGGCACAACCGGAGAGTAACTTGTCGGTGTACAAGCGAACTCCGGGTGAACAAATCGACTTGTTCATTGTCTCGGTGTGTGGATCATCACCTTCGTGTGATTGATAGCTTTTCTTCTTCCCGGTGATTGGTTGACATCCTCTACACGTCGGTATAACAAGCTTCTCACTCTTGCATTACTTTGCTAGATTACTTTGAGTAGAGAGCTAGCACTTGCTTGTGTAGGTTGTTCTTGCTAGCCTAAGGATCATATTAGGATTGCTCACTAGTTAGAGTAGTGACATAGCCTTTGATTGACTTAGAGATCATAGAATATATTTAGAATTGTCACTAGAGGCTTGCAAGACAATAGAGCTAGCGCAAACCGCTTTACGCCGTGTTTTATACTAATCGGTTTGTTTAGTTGAGCTTGTAGAAATTTTTGTAGGCTATTCACCCCCCCTCTAGCCATCTAGGACCTTACACCGGGTTAGGCTCGGGCGTGTCAGAGGTTTTCCTAAGGCCTAAACTACCCTCGGGCAAATCAGTGCCCGACCTCTAGGCCCTCGACAACCCTAAATGAGTCGCAGATTCGGGGGGTGGAATCGATCTGACTACCTCGGGGGTCCTATGCAAGGATCTAGTGGTTTATTGATAGGTTAGTTTCTCACTAATCCTCTACTAAGGATCCGGGTGGGCTCTTATCAGGCCAGTTTGGGTACCCCTAATTATAGGTCCCGACAATGAGACACGAGAGTGGCTCAGTATGAATGAAATTAAATATACACAA
>JADLZK010002633.1:0-13694 GCA_015847255.1 Hyparrhenia diplandra
GTCTAATACCACCGTCACGAGTAATGCGGCTAATGTGTGCTCCAATGAGCCTAGCTCTAGGAGGCGGTGACACGAAATTTATCTTTGGTTCGGGCGAATCGCTCCAGTCCGGTGAGACCACTATCCAGGCTCAGGGCTCGTGTCGGGCGAGCCTGAGCGGGCGAGAGGGGGAGATGAGCTCCCGAGGTCTGTGAGAAAGTGGGTGACGGTGTTGGAAGCTGAGTGCTTGTGAGGCGAGAACCCGCCCTTCTCTAATGGCCGAGGCCTCCTTTTATAGTCGCAAGGGAGATGGCCATTGTAGCCATCGAGGAGGACTTAAGAGGAGAAGAGATACAAATTTGGGGGGTGGGAGGAAATGGGATCGTTCGGTCGGGCACGCCGGACCTCCCGAGGCGTGCGCTGTCGCCGCATACTGCGCCATGGCCTATCCGGCCGTCGTCGTAGAGATTTGTGTAGGGCGGCTCCATTTTTTCGATGATGTTCCGTTCGTACGATTCTTAGAGCTTCGAAGCTGTCGGTCGATGACGGAGGAGGCTTGATGAGCTCAAAGCGCCGCCCGTCCAGTCGCCCCCTCGGAGTCCATCGAGCCGCAGCGCCCGGCGTCCGCGGTCGGACTGCGGCGGCGCCCGCCCGAAACCATCATCTCTGCGTGTACCCAGGCGTCGTAGGAAAACGTGTGGACCCGGCGGGAGAGCTCGGCGCGGGAACTTGGTTTCCATTGCCCGAGGTCATCCTTGTGCAGTAGCGGTTGTCCGTAGTGCTTTCGGCCGGTATGGCGTGATCTGCGGGTCCTGCGTGTCGCGGGGGATCTCGTTCTCCTGGCGATATCTGCCATGGGGCTGCGGCGCCCGACAAGTAGCCGGCGTCGTCGGTCGGCGTCGTGTCCCAAGCTTGTTACTAGGCGGGAATCGGTGCTGCCGGGGGGCTCGTTCGAGACAAAAGGAGCTCGCCGACCCGGCTCGAGCTCGACATATCCTTCTATACTTTCGAGAGCTCATTCGAGGGGCGGAGGATGGGCGTCGGTTTGAGCTCGAGCTCGTGCCTAGGGAGCTCGTTCGAGACGGAGAGAGGTCAGCAGACGAGATCTCTCGGGGTGCGGGGCGGAAGGCTCATCGGTGAGAGGGGATGGGCGTCGGGCTGGAGTGAGGCGGAGGCGGGCCTCCATCGGGGAGCTCATGGGAGGCTCAAGCCAGGAGCATTCCCTTACGTCCATGAGGGGCTCGTTCACGGTCGAGATCTCGGGTCCGGTTGCTTTCGTCAGGGGATGGTTTGGGAACTTATGTATGGGTGTCTCGAAGTCGATCCCCACGGTAGCCCCGAGCATTGGGAGAGGTGAGAGTCTCTCTAGATCTTGCCGTGTGATGGCCCTGCGTCATGGGGTACCCACTCGTTATGGGATTGGTATTTGGTACGTAGTGAGTGGCGGCGTCACCAGCGGAATGTAGCCCGAGGCTCCGTGGGAATAGCAAGTTCTCGCGGAGGGCTTTTATTTTCGTGGGTTCGTCGTCCCCATTCCCCTCGCGATTGCTGCGAGGGCGGTGAGCTCGAGCTCAATCTTGCCTCGTTGCCGCGATCGAGTGCTCGGTGCAATCGGATAGTAGGGTGAGGCCTTCCGGCTCGTCGGCTCGTTCGTTTGATCGGCCCGGTGGATCAACCTCAGGTTCGAGGGACTCAACTTCCGTGATTCTCGATCCCCCGAGCGTGTCGGGCGGCGCTTCCTCATCGGTGGTCAGCTCGGGTCGATCGTAGCCCTCGGCGACCTGGACACGCCCAAGGGAAAGCCCCGAGCCTTTCGGGCCGGGGCGAGGCGTGGGCCGTCGGCGCCGGCTTTCTCGTGGCGGTCCTCACTTTCGTGATGTCCCGGGCGGCCTCCGAAGCTCGGCCGAGCCGACCTTGAACCTACTGAGGGCGATGAGCTCGGCGTTGCGGCTGTTTTGGAGCTCGGTTGGTGGAGCCGTCGCGCCGAGGCTCTTGTGTTTCTACCCGTTGCGTAAAATAGCCGTTGAGATCTTACGCGTTGGGATTTTACCATTGGTGGGGTTGCCCCATTAATGCGGCGGCGGTTCGGCTTCACCGAGTGTCGCCGCGTCGCGTCGACCAGCGGCGTCGGTTGTAGGCGGGCGTGGTGCGTGGTAAGGTCCCCCGGCGGTTTCTTCTCGTCGCCTCCGCCGCCGTGAAAGGCCTTATAAATAGGAGGGAGATTGGGGAGCGGTTTTACCTTCCCATCTCTTGCCTTCCTCCTACGCCTGAGAGAGAGATAGAGAGAGAGAGTTCAATCGTGTTTGCCCACTCATAGATCCGATCTTCCACCTTCCCTACTTGGCCCGCCTGAGCTCATTCCGGTGATTGAGAGATGGGCCAGTGGTGCGTTCGACGGCGACGATGGCGTCGGCGATCACGGCACCGTCGGGGGCTGCCATACCAGCGGACGGCGGAGGAGTGGATCATCGGCGGCATCCCACGAGGTGACGACCCGCCGGGGGGGTACATGTCTCTCCTTCGCCTTCCGCTGCGCGCGAGCTCGGAATACTGCGGACGACTTCTTGGCGACTCATGTCAGCGTCTTGGGGGGTCGAGCTCCGGCGCCTTACGCCCGAGCGGCGTGCTTCTCTCTCCGTCTTCCGCGATGCTCTGCGAGGGGTGGTTGGGATCCCTCCCAGCTGGGAGCTCTTCAAGCACTACGTCTTCGCGAGATCCGGCCCTGGGTAGGTAGGGCGGCCCGGCCCCAATCATCGCGTCGCGGGTCACCATTGCGTGGGGGAAGGTCAGGAGTCCTTCCCGGGAGGATGAGCTTCCGTCGGCCAACCCGGTTGGAGGGAGGAGTGGTTCTACCTCAGAAGCGACCTCTCCTACCCTCTTCCGCGGTACCCGGCCGCACTTTCTCGAGGGGAGCCGGTGTGGCGTGAAGTCCATACATGACAGCACGGTGGAGGGCGTGGAGCGGCCGTGGAGCAAGATCAAAGGCTCTCGGGGCAGGGGCGACGGTGAACCATATCATGTCGGCTGCTCGGCAAGGCGGTGGTGCCCCTCCGCGTCGAGCTCCCGAATGTGGGAGATGGAGAAGAAGGCCCCATTCGGTGGGGACGGGAACGCCCCGGTCTTACCGTCGACCGGTGGAGTTTTGGATGAGGCGGTGTGCGAGGGACGGGAGTGAGGGGCGCCGGGAGCTCCCGGATCCTCCACGATCCGAGACCTCAGCGGCTGGTAAGTGCTCGTCGCCTTGTCTTAGCTCGTTCTCTTGTTGTCTGAACCCTCCTGCCCGAGCTCGGGCTCTACAAGGTCGGTGTGGTGCGCCCCTTCGGTTCCCAACCTCCTCTTCCCGTGGAGGGAGGCGGGCTCTGCCGGCGTTGTGAGGCCCTCGTCCGGTACGAGGAGGCGGTCGTCGGTGGTGGCGACGGGCCGTCGAGGAGATGGAGCCCGGCGTCGGCGCGGGGTGAGCCCCTCGGCGTCGACGGCGCTCGATGGGCGGTCGGGACTCGTCGAGGCCCATGAGCTCGCCACAGCGGTGGTGGCCTTGGGCGCGGCGGCGCCGATTCTTGTGACCTCGGTGCCCTTGGCCTAAGCCCCCGGCGGGGTCGGGTGCTTGGTCGGGGGCGTCCGGGGCTCGGGCTGGCCGGCGCAAAGAAGAAAGACGAGAAGGGTGGCCGTCGGGTAAAGCTTTCGCCAGTCTGTTGTCGTTGCTAGTGGTCGATCCGAAGTGTTGACCTCAGGCGTGCTTAGGGCGACGGAGTATCTGACAAGCGGAGATGGACGTGTCGAAACTCGGCCCGGTGTGGGCTCGGGCTTAGAATGGCGAGCTTCGATGGCGCCATTGGCCATGGGCTCGGTAGCTGGTGAGCTCGGCGGCCGTATTTGCGCTTCGGTGATGGTGGCGACGAGCTCGGCGTCGGGTGCGGAGCGGTGACGGCGGCGAGGGGACGAGGCTCGAAGATGATGGCGGTTGTTCCCTTCAAGGGGACATTGTCAACCAGCGCCTCGTTGGTTTCGGGGGCCTCTACGTGCTCTAGACTCCTCCTCGGCGTCGGCCGTCCCCGTGGGCTAGGCATTGAGGACCCGTCTTGAGCTCGGTCGAGGGAGGCTCAGCGGACGGTCTCGGGCGTCGGCACTCGGGCTCTTTGGGAGCTCGTCGGCGGCGATGGAGATGGAGGAGCGGTTCTGGAGGAGACCTTGGCCACGAGGGGCGCGTCGAGAGACCCAGCGGTGGGCCCAACCTCGGGGCCGAGGAGGTCGTCGAGATCTCCGGCTTGATGAGGCCGGTGGCGTGGCGGGAAGGGCGGTCGCGGACCCGGCGATGAGGGCTTGGAAGGCGAGGCCGTCAGCGCTGCCACCACTGGCGTTGCCGCCGCGCATCGGGTGCCGCTCTTCTTGGGTGGGACGTCGAGTCGACGGGGCCAAGGTATCGGTGCGTTGTCGTAGCGACGTCGGTGTTCCTCCATCGGGCGCGGACATCGTTGTCCCCCCCCTATGCTCAGGTTGCCCAGCGGTATCGCCCGTGGGAGGAGGCGGGTCGAAGACCATCGGCCGTGGCCCGAGAATGCCGCCGTCTTTTCGGGGTTTGTCGTCGTTGCGGCGGTCGGGGCGCCGTTTCGTATCTCCTCTCTTTTCTTTAACCGTTTGTGGCTTGCGGGGCGTGAGGAGGCCATCGGGGTACAACCGCTGACAAAGACCTCCACGAGGGCGGTGTGGTTTCGTCGGACGGTGACGGCGCTGTCTTGCGGAGATGCGGCGAGCTTGGCTGGCGGCTCAGCTCGGCCGGTTCACGGAGGCCCGGGCGGAGGGGCGGCCCAACCTCATTCGTGGGCGGAGGGCCGGGCTGCCCGGGGAGGCGGGCAGGGGTGGGCCAGCGGCTGCGGGGGCGACCCGGCGGGAGGAGGGAGGTCAGGCTCGCTCATAAGCGCGCGGAAGATGCAAGAGGGCTCGACTCCCTCCGGTCGAAGCTTGACAACAGCGAGGCTCGGCTCGGCGGAGGCTTGCGTGAGGTCCTGTACGGGAAGGACAGGGCCGAGCTTGCGGAGCAACTCCGCCACCGTGACACCGAGCTCGGTGAGTGCTCACGCCCTTGTCTTTCTTGTCTTGCTTGTTTGGCGTTGAGTGGCCGTCCTCGTCGGCGGGACGCCCGGCCCTCGACCCGCCAAAGCTTCGGGTGTGGTGCAATCTCCGCCTCGGAGGCGGAGGGGCGGGTTCGGTTTGAAGCCGAAATTATGAGCTCTGGCACAGCAGGCAAGAGCTCTGACGGCCAGGCGTGGAGTAAGCGGGGCGGTTGCTTCCTCTTTGCGTCCCAAGGCCTTGTGGCTCGTGTCTAATCTGTTGCCTTTGTTTGCGGTGAGAGCGAAGTCTTTGGGGCGGCGCGGGAGGCCCGAGGACAGGAGTCGGGAGCTCGCCGCCTCAGAGAAGCCTCCACTGCCCACACCGCAGGCTCGGCTCGCTGCGGGAGAAGGAGCGGGACTGAAGCGCGCGCACCGGCGACCTTGTCGGCCACGAGGGAAGAGCTCGGGGCTTGTGGTGTGCCGCTAAGGCCGTGGAGGAGGGCCGGGGCTCGGGCGCCCACGAGGGCCTTGTGTCCGCGGTCGGGCGTCTGCGATGTCCTCGGGGTGGAAGACGGGGAGGACCCGGCCAGCGGGTGTGTGATCCAGCGTAAAGTGACGGAGGGCGGGACGGCGTGGTGCACAAGGCCATCGGCGTCGTCTTCACTACCTGCAGTTCGAGGTCGACATCGTGAAGGCGGGGTGGGCGCCAGCGTTGATGATGCGGCACGTCGGAGGTCGGCGCTGCTGAGGTTGCCACCGCGGAGCTGCATGCTGCTGAGCTCTTCAAGCTTGCCGCCGAGGGCTCGAGGTGTTCGAGCCCCCTGCCGGTGGGGCGGCGAAGAGCCCGCCGGAGGAAGAGGCTAGCGAGGATGTCCCAGATCCTGTGCCGATGGATCAAGACCGCTGCGCAAGCATAGGAACTCGAGGGCTCGGCCTCTTTTAGTTGCAAGCTCGTTGAGTCCTCGTGATCGAGGCAAATTGTAAAAACTTTAAGGGGCTCGTGCTTAATGGAAGTTGTCTTTCCTCTTATCGTGTGTTTTTACTTCGAGCTTTTGGTGAGCTCATGATTTGAGAGCTGGATGGCGGGGCCATTCCTCGCTGGCGCGAGGGCGCGGGAGGGTCGTTAAAGTTTGTCGCGCCATGCTCTAAAGTGATGAGCCAGCGGCTTAGTCATTCGGAACATAGTCGGAAGGCTAAAGAGGAAGAGTGTAAGTTATAGAGTTTGAGCTCGTCGAGCTCTGAACTTGTAAGTTTCAAAATCGGCGCATTAAAATCGTGGGGTGTGCCCGCCCCGCTCATGTAGCCCAGAGCAAGGCGGGTCTTCGCCGGGAGCGGAGGCGATCATTGCTTCCGAATGTGCCTAAGGGAACAAATTCGAAATGCTTGCACATATTTTTTGCATCGAATTTGTGCTTTTGTGACTCTTGTAGCTACCACATTTCAATACATTTAGGGTAGAAGCTGACGTAGCTGTTCGATGTTCCATGCGTTGGTGAGGACTTCGGCCTTAGTGGTCCTTGAGCTTTATGCGTGCGGTCTCAACTTGGCGATGGTGAAGGGCCCTTCCACGGCACTTAGAGCTTGTGCTTGTCTTCGAGCTCTAGACTCGCCCCGCAAGGCGTGGTCGCGCGCCTAAAAGCTCGCCCTCGGCGTGGCGGTCGTGGTAGCGTCTCATGGGCTGCGGTGCCCAGCGAGTGGATGAGGCGATGTCGAGCCGTCGAGTTGATCGGCGTCTTTGGCAGCGCTTGATTATTGTGCTTTCGTTGAAGGCTTGGGCGAGGGCGAAGCCGTGCTCAAGGTCGTGGGAGCCGCGGCCACCGGATCCGAAGACGAGGAAGAGCGGCGTCGAATCGTGGCCACGCTTCGGCGTCGTCGCGGAGACTCGGACGACCGACGGGGGCTCGGAGCCACCGGGCGTACTTTGAGCCTCTTGAAGATCACGAGACTTTGCGCCTGCGGGATCATGCCGTTAGCTCTTTCTACACGGCCGTTGGTCTCGGGTGGTGGGCGAGGCGTGTCGCGCGGATCGCGTGATCATTTGCACGGTCGATAAAGACCTCTCCGCAGTTCGTGCCGTTGTCGGTGATGATGGAGTTCGGGATCGGCGCGGGGATGATCCAGGTGAAGAAGCAGCGACGGTTTCCTCAGCTCGGTACCGGCGATGGGCATAACCTCGATCCACTTTGAGAACTTGTTGATGGCGACGAGGAGGTGCGTGTAGCCCGACCGTCCTCAGAGGGTCCACCATGTCAGGGGCCCGGCCGTGAGCGGGCGGTGGCGGGATCGTCACGGGAGGGGCCCGAGCCGGGAGGGTGCGTGCAGCGGCGGCGCATCGCGCGGCGTCGAGACTGATTCGGATGGCGTCCGTGACGGTTGGACGATCAAAAACCCTGCGGAGCGACTTCCCAACAAGAGCTCAGCGGCGGCCTTGGTGGCCGCGTGTTCGGCAGTGGATCTCTCGATGAGCTTCTCCCCCTTGCTTTCGCGTGATGATCTTTGGAGGACTCCGGAGCTCCGCCGATGAGTTCTTGCCGGACGACAAGGGCGAGCGACTTGGCCCCAGCGCCGGGCGCTGGATTCCTCTTGCCGGGGAGCTTGCCTTCCTTGAACCACGGCCGGTGGGATCCGCGGTCGGGCCTCGGGCCGTCGCGGTCAGCTCGATCCGGCCCCAGAAGCCGACGAGCTGATTGGGTGTGAGCTCGTGGCTAGGCGAGGCCTTCGTGTTGGGAGGCTCGGGTTTGCGGAGCGTCCACCTACGTGGTGACTCGGGGCGTCGGCGGTTGAGTTAGCGTGACGGCCGTCGTAGAAAGTGCGTCTTTGAGCCGTATCGATGGCTGCGTTGCTCGTGCATGAAGACGCCAGCGGGACCCGGCGAGCGATCGGCGAGCTTGGCGAGAACATCCAGCGTCGTTGTTGAGGTGGCGGTGAATGTGGTTGACCTCGAGCGTGGAAGTACTCCTCGAGCTCACCGGACCTTCGGTGGTAAGCGATCATCTTGGTGACACGGTCGACCTCCTTCATGACTTGGTTCTTGGCGAGCTCAGCGAGTCGCCCGGACCTTGGGTGCGAGCGCGCCCGAGCTCGAGAGCGTGCGCGGCCGTTCACCAAAGCCTCGTGCTCGGCCACGTTGTTGGACGGCCGGAAAGTGTGGGGCGGATGGAGTACTTCATGCGCATGTTCGGAGAGATGAAGGCGAGTCCGGCCGGCGCCCCGTGCTTCTTTGCGGATCCCGGTCGAAGTCAGCGTCCGGTATTCGATGTCGTCGGGCTTGGGCGGTTTGCTCGGCCTGGTCCACTCGCAGCGAGGAAGTGCGCTAGAGCACAGGATTTTAGCGTCTACGCTGGGGGCGTAGGTGATGTCGGGTCCCATGGGCTCAATAGCCGCTGGCCCATGCGGCCCGTAACCTCGGGGCTACGGATGACCTCGCCAAGGGAATTTGGAGACGGCAGACCCGTGGAGGATGGGAGTGGTAATGCACGAGCTTACGCTAGGGTGTCGACAAGCGCGATATCACGAGCTTGCGAGCTGCGTGTAGCGGGTCTTGGTGTCGGTGAGGACTTATTGATGAAGTGCACCGGGACGTACCACGGCGCATGCCCTTCCTCCTCCCTCTCAACGGCGCGGTGCTCACCACCTTCGAGGTGGTCGAGATGTAAAGGAGGATCGGTTCGTTGGGTGTGGGAGGCGGCGATGCGGGCGGATTAGCAAGGAGTTGCTTTAGTGAGTCGAGCTTCTTTTGGGCCGTCGGTCCAGTAAGCGCTCGACTTTTTCGGCGACTTGTAGAGTGGGAGGCTCCGTTCCCAGTCGGGCTGCTAAACGACTTAAAGCGCGGCTAGGCATCCGTGGTATTTGCGCACGCGCTGACGTTTTGGTCGGCCCCATATTCGTTATGGCGGTGATTTTCGGGATTGGCCTCGATGCACGTTCGGAAGCGATGAAGCCAAGCAACTTCCCTCGAGGGACCCGAGAGACACACTTCAGGATTGAGCTTGACTCCGAACTCGGGCTTAGCAAAGACCTTTTTGAGGTCGGGGGCGGCTCTTTCGGCGTTTTGTCTTGACAGCGATCGTCGTCGGTTGTGCTTCAGCGAGCTTTCGAGGAGCTCTTTGAGACTTTACGCATGCACCTGCGGAAGGTGGCGCGGCGTTTTTCAAGGCGGGGCATTGTTGCGTAGCAAGTCGTAAGCGGCGGGTGATGAAGGAAATTGCTTGAGCTGATCGAGCTCGTTCATGCGATCTGGTGGTAGCGAATGGGTAGGCGTCGAAGAGCGAAAACGGGTTTCACGGGAGGTGGAGTCAACAATTTGTGTCAATGCGGCAAAGGGAAAGCGGATCCTTTGGGCATGCCTTGTTGAGACCCGTCGGAAAATCAACACACATTCTCCATTTCGCATTCTTCTTCTTAACTAGTACGAGGGTTGGCTATCCACTCGGGATGAGTACACCTCCTTGATGAACTGGCGGCTAGAGCTTATCTATCTCCTCGCGGTGCTGGCGTCGATCGTCGTCGAAGCGTCTCAGCCTTTGCTTCAGGCCCGAGCGGGTTTGATGTTCAAGGTGTCGGCGACTTCCCTCGGTATGCGGCATATCCGAGGCCCTCCACGCGAATACATCAAGGTTCGCGCGGAGGAAGTCGGCGAGCTCGCTTTCCTATTTGGGGTGAGCTCAGCACCCACGAGAGAGAGATGCGCCCATCCTTGTCGGCCGTGACCTCTTGGCGTCCTTTTCGGGCTCGAGCGTGCGGGTGCAGCCTCTCGAGCTCGGCGGACGAGCTCGTGCTTTGCCACCTTTTGGGGCTCGATGGTTGAGCTCGTGGTCGCCTTCTTTTGGGCTCGGGAGTCTTCGGCCGGCGCTGGCCGCCATCTGGGCGGCATCTGCTTTCGATTTCGGCAATGGCGTCGGCGTCTTGGACGGCGGCGGCCTCGCGGCCCGAATCGTGCTTCGGTGGAGTCGATGGTGATGACCCCCTCGGGCCGGGGATCTTGTGGCTTGAGTAGGTGTAGTTGGGGCGGCCATGAACCGCATAGCACGGTCGTCTCAGCGAGGGCGTGGTAGGCGTTCTTGAGCGGGAGCACCTCGAACATGAGGACCTCCTTGCGAGTTGATAGGGGTGCCGAAGGTGACGGGAGGTCAATCCGTCCGGCGGGGCATGCGGCTCAGCACCACCCGTGGATTGGCTGCGCGCCGGGCGGAGACGTGCCTTAGGGATGCCAAAGGGCACGGGGCGCGTGGATGTGGGGAGGTTGAGGCCCTTTGCCGCCATCCATCAACACCTTCCCGAGGCGCATGGTGCCGATGATGGGATCGACTGACGGCGGGTACCTTCCGGGTGCGGGATGTGTCGTGGATGATCGGCCTTGTCGAAGGTGATCGCGAGCTTCGACCACGAGAAATTTTCGAGGGTGGCCGGCTCGGTGAAGGACCTCGCGGTCGCGTGAGCTTGTCGGCAGCTTGGACTCGTGCCCGGTGGCCCCCGAAGCGGCGTTGGCGGACGCCGTCCGATGTAGATGTCGGCGTCGAACTCGTGAGGAGCCGGTTTTGTGTCCTTGTCGTTGTAACTTCATCGCCACCACCACACAGCGTGCCCATCACGTGCTTCTTCATGACGAATGATCCTTCATCTTGTGCTTGACCGGCCCCTCATGGTGCGAGACACTGCTCCTCGACATCTTGTGAAGTGCTCTTTGGGGATGAAAGGCTTGCCACCCTTGCCGCCCGACCTTGCGGCGTCCGCCGCGGCGCTCTGAAGTCGTCGTCGTCGTCGGCGGGCGCTTGTTCTTCTTGTTCTTTCTTGGCGGAGTTCGATCCCGGTTTCCTCGTACGTCGCCCGCCGCTTGCCCTTGCTGAGTGGCCCGGCGGAGGCGGCGTCCTCTCCCTCGGCGTGGCGCGTGGCAGGTCGAGGAGCTCCTTCGCGTTCGGGGGCTTACTGGACGTGGGCTCGTGGATCGGTCTTGCGGGTTGTGCCGAAGGTGACGGCGGTGATCTGGGTCGAGGAGGCCTCAGGAGGTTGTTCTTGAGCTTGGAGCGCTGATGTAGTAGCGGGCTCTCCTCAGCCCTACGCCTTGCGGCCTCGCCCAGATCCGTCGTGCTTGGCGGGCGTGGGTGCCGGAAGTTGCCCACGGCGAAGGCGTCGGCGCCAGGTCCCCCGAGTTGCGGATGGTGCCCTCGGGGAGGTGCTTTCGAGCCATGACCGCGCCGAATCGCAAGATAGAGTGGGAGGTTGCGAATGATGAAATAGTCATTATCGGCACCTCGGCTTGGCGGCCCAAGCGGTAGTCCTCGAAGGCCACGTGGCCCGAGGGTCGGTCTGCCCGTTGTATACGCACCAGGGTGGGGCTCGGAAGCGAGAGGACGGAGCGTCGGTGAGTCGTGAACCGAAGGCCTTAGGCCTCCTCGAGCTCGAGCTGGGGGCCGGCGATCCGTTTGGGAGGCGGGCTCCGCGGGCGGTGTACCGGGCGTGGGGCTGCGGCTCTTGTCTTCTTGTCGTGGCGGCCACCGCGTCGCCTGCTTTGTAGCTGCGAGGCGCTTCTCCCACGATGCGTCGTGGTGGTACTGCCGTCGTCGGGGCGTTCTTCTTTCGAGCGCCGGCTTTCCGCCCGGGCGTTGATGGTGTCGGGCGTGTGGGAGGGTTCTGCGCGGCCTGTTAGGTAGATGTGGACCCCTGGGGTGGGAGGAAGCCTCGTGCTCCTCAACGGTCGTCGGTGAGGCGTGAGCTTGCCTGCTGGGCTGCCGCCCTGCCGGGAGTCTCTTGAGCTGCTGCGTGGGCCACTGGTGCCTGGTCCCTCGGGGGCCGGGCGTGTGGGGCAGCCCAGCGGCGGCCGCCGGGTTCACAGGATGCTCTCCGGTGCTGCCCGTGAGGAACTGTTAGGGCAGCCGTCGGTTGATGCGATCGTGGACCTCGCGGGCTCCGGCCATGCTGCGTGATTCTTTGTCTTCCTCCTGCTCGGCGAGGTTTCGTTCTTGGGCTCGCTGCGCGTTCGAGCTCCTCGAGCTCTTCAGCGAGGAGCTTTGATGCGGTCAGCGGGCGGCCAGCGGCCGGCGCGGCGGTGTCGTGGCGTGTTGGGAGCGTCGCTCAGTGGACTTCCTCTGCTACGTCGGTATGACACATGTAGCAACCTTGGCGCGTGGGAGTCGCAATCGCGGGCTCATCCATCGACGGCTGACCGTCAGACTGACTGGCCTGCTTGGGAGCTCGTCGCTGATGGTGGGAGGCCTGTTGCCATGGTACATCCCGGCGTAGGCGTGTGACCTCGCAAATAAAACAGGCGCCTGTGTGGCATTTGTAGGGCGACATTGGCGGTGGAAGAAGGTCACGCGCTCGCGAACGGGGGCTGCGTAGGCTGCCGCGTCCCGGGGATGTCGGGGGAAGCAGTCTGGATGAGGTCGAAGAAGCGGTCATGGCCTGAGCGCGGATAGGGCTAACCGTAGCGAGTGGAGATTCCGTCCCATGCTCGTCGGGGATGGGTCGGTGGCGCTTAGAGCTGGGCCCCGAGGGTGTCCTCCGCGCCCCGCATCGGGGCGGGTGAAGAGCGGCTCCGTGACGAGGCTGCTGGCTCGGTCTTGGGAGAAGTCGATCGTGCCACTTGCTTGTCGCCGACTGCGGCCGTCGTGAGTGGAAGAAATATCGGAGTGGGCTTGTCCTTTCGCGCTGCCCCTACAGCCGCCAAGCGTCGTCAGTCTAATACCACGAGTCACGATGTGTCGGCTGTACGTGCTCCAATGGCCTAGCTCTGGGGCAGGTGACACGAAATTTATCTTGGTTCGAGCGAGTAAAATTGCTCCTAGTCCGGTGGACCACTATCAGAGCTCAAGGGCTCGTGTCGGGCGAATCTGCGGGTGAGAGAGGGAGATGAGCTCCCGAGGTCTGCTGTGGTGGGTGAGCGGAGTGTTGGAAGGCTGGTCTTGTGGTGAGCCCCCCGCCCTTCTCTAATGAAGCCCAGGCACTCCTCCCTTTTTATGGTCGCAAAGGGAGATGTGTGGTAGCCATGAGGAGGGACTTAAGGAGAAGAGATACAAATTTGGGGGTGGAAGAGGAAATGGGATCATTCGGTGGGCCTGTGAGACCTCCGGCGTCTTTAGCCGCCAATAGCCTGCGCCATAATCCGTCGGTCAAAATCGTAGAGAGGCTGTGTAGGCGACTCCATTTTAGTGTTCGCGTTCGTGCGATTATGAAGCTCGGAGCTCGCCGGGTCGGGCGGCGGAGCCCGCTGAGGCTCAGCGCCGCGCTGGCCGCCCACTCCGCCCCTCCGGCCCATCGCACTGGCGCGCGTGTCGCGATCGTCGACTCCGCAGCGCGCGCCGACCGCCATAAACTCGCGTGTACTTGGCGTAGCCGCAGAGAAAAGCGTGTGGGCCGAGGAGAAGCTCGAAGCGGGAGCTTGCCTCCGTGGCGGTGGTCATCGCTGTCTCGGCGGGTTGTTCAGGAGTGCTCGGCGCGCGATATGGCGTGATCTAGCGGTCTGCCGCGGGTGCCGGGGATCTCGTTCTCCGGACGATATCCGCCATAGGCGGCGCTCTACAAGTAGCCACGGCGTTGTCGTGTCCGAGTCTGTTGCTAGCTGGGAATCGGGTTGCTCCATGTGGGTTGTTCGGTGTTTGAAAGGAAGCTGCCGGCGGAGATGTTCGGCATATCCTTCTATACTGGAGAGCTCATTCGAGGCGGAGGATG